>JAJOOE010005812.1:0-13235 GCA_036250405.1 Solanum raphanifolium
AGTTTTAAGTGATAAAATCCTGACTTACAATCAAATTTGCTAAAATAATTATATCCTTGTATTTGTCTTATCTTTAGTATTTTATTTGGTATCGGATAATTATATGTTTTAGTTTTTGCATTTAAATTTCTATAATCAATAACCATTCAAGTCTTTGATATTGTCCTTAGAAAAAGTGACATGATTTTTTTAAGACGTTTTTTTTTTTTCATATTACTTGTTCTTCCATCAATTTAAGCACATAAAATTTACAACGTCTTGCTAGTATTCCATTATTTTTTTTGCTAATTCTTTTTATTGTCAACTTGTAAGACTCTTGATTAGTTCAAGGAATGATCATAGAGAACCTTATTGGGTTGGAGCTTTGAGATTTTTCAAATCACAAGACGCTCTGATTAGGCATATCGATGTGTCCATTCGTGGCGTAAAACAAAATAATATTTCTCTGATTTGAAAATTTCACCTGGCGAAAAGCATCAATACTCTCTATTAAAAAGGTGATGCTTATATTCATCTAACTCAAATTCACTGTTATCGGGTGCACAATCACCAACATAACTATTTAAGTTGATTTTCAGTTCCTGTCATCTAACCGAAGAGGTTTTTACTTCACCAAAAATAATATAATGTTTTTTAGTAAAGATGTAAATGGATCGAATCAATACCATAATTATCCTTAGCCCCGCGGTGGGCTCCAAACATCCCAAAAAAATGCAACTAAATTTGTTAATGAGATTTAAAGAATAAGAGGTCTTGATTTGATCGGATATAACATAATAAAGTATAGTGTTGAAAAGTGAAAAAGAGCAATATAAAAGGGTCTAGCGATACAAGAGCATTTTTAAAAGCATAAAATCACAAAGTCGGTTTAAAATATGGGTGAGATTCATCATTCTCAATTGTAAATAAAATAAAGAACGACATAGTCGAAGCTAAGAAGTGCTTCGAGATCGCAAAGACCTCATTGATATAACTTTGTGTATGCTGTCAGAATGGGAGTCAAAAGTGTTATATCTAAGAAAATTACAATATTGTTAAACAATAATGAAAAGAGTAATATTATTCAGAGAGTAGAATTGTGTTAGACACTTGAATTGTATATAATTTTTAGTACAATGATTACATGATCTTTTATAGGGGTGATACATTCTAATGAATGAATATTATGTATTAAACTCTTTATTTATGTCTAATTAAATGTCATAAATAATAAATGAGTAACACTTGATGTTGTCTTCTGATTACTAATGTAATGACAACCAACACTAGTGTAAGTTGATTGAGTTTCCTCGAGCCAAGATGTTCTTCTGATGCGATTTACTAATTTGATGTTATTAGTGTGATCTGTTCCTAGTTTTCTCGATCAGTAAATCTATTATTTGATTTTGTCCAGTTGGCTATCGAGTTATTCCACATGTCATTTTTTTATGTGTGCACGTGTTCAAACTATTTTTATTCTTTATATACAATATATTTTTGACAGCCTCTTTGCTCCCTAGGTCGTGCCACAAAGATTATATTCTCGTCAGACGAGGCTCTTTTATTTATTTCACATTTAGCTGATTTTATAAGTATTTCACCTATAATTCACATAATACATTAAATTATAGGGTACAATAAGAATAAAAGGAAAATGAAGGAAATATAAATTGAGGGAATATGAAGTGTTTTCCTATGCTTTAGTGAAAAACATTTCTCCCTTATTAGTGGTGAAAATTAAAATTCAAATAATTAAATAAGAAAACACGTATACATGTTGTTATAAGAGTTGAAAAGAGAACCCCTCGCATCGTCATTGTAGTTGCTCAGCTCGACTTCGACTTTTTCTTTCTCGAATCTTATTTCAAATTCTCGTCATTTCTTAAGTGATTGTTCAGGAAGGTTGCAATCTTTCAGAAACAATACTTTTGTATCTATAAATACATTTGATTCTTTAGACTTCAAACAAAAATTTCTAAACTTCTTCTGCACAAATAAATTTTAGTTTTGGTACCAATACAGTGGTGGGTGAAATCGTTCTATCTTGAGAGAATATATTTCATTAAACTTGAGTACTTGAGGTGAATAATTTCCTCAAGGACAAATTGTGCATTCAATGGACTTGATTTTCTTCTTATCGATATTATTTCTGACTTGTTATAGATTTTATTTTCTTTACTAATCTTAACTTTCTGAATATATATATGCTTTTAACTTTTTTATTTCTTACAAAGTGTTGCAAATATATTTTTGTAAGTTACTTAGAAATACAAAATAATAACAATCTTAAGAAAATAGCTATTTTATATTTTTAGTTTTTGATTTATGGAGATTAAAACCTCTTTAGTTTCTACTCCATTTGAATTTGATATTGATATGAAGACATAAAAACTTCGTCAGGACTCAAAGTTTGTTCAGTTGATGATTTGAAGAACATAAAAACTTTATCATTTACTAGAAACAATGTGTATACAGAATCAATATTTATTGTTAGTATTCTAAATACTAAGTTGTTTATCTAACTGTGACATATAACTGACTAATGAACATGAAGTTGACGAATCAGGAATTTTAACTCATTGAATGTCTATTATTTCATGAATTAGTGTCCTCAATGCCTATTTTGTGTTCATAACTGATGTTAAATTGTTCATGTGCATCCATGAAGGCTTAAGAACAAGGCAAGGACATTACATTGCGAAAAGAAGCAAAAAAGTTGGAAAAGTAAGGTTGGACCTCGCAAAAGTCACTCGGCGACAAGCCGAGTGAGTGTTTAGCTTGCCACAAGATCCAGCAAGGTTGGTTCATGAATCAAGCCAACTTAGCGAACTCAAGTGCAAAAATGGTGCACCACCACATGAAACCGCGAGTTCGACTCACATCGCCTAAATGATCAGAACAATTGAAGAATGAAGTCAAGTCCAATCGGTGAGGAAGGATCCAAACGATGAATCACCGAAGTCATTTTGCGGTATCCACTGGGTTCGCTAATTGAGAAATCAAGAATTTAAAAACTGAAGCAGAAAATTGGCGATATGGCTAGCCCAATGGTGGATTCCCTAGTCCTTCGGCGAACACGACTAATACCGCCGAGCCGTTCTCGAGGTGAAATTTTAGGAAATTTTTGAGGAGAGAGAAAGGAGACTTTTACATCCCAAAATAATTTTACTAGAAAAAACATCTATTCTCTTGGAGATTTTGGGCTAAGATATTGAGGTTTTAGGGTTATAGTTTTAATTTGTGGCATTGAGTATTGAAGATTTTGGCATCTTGATGGAACATCTTTTTCGTAACTTAACTTACTTTTTACTATGTTTTGCTAATGCCCCTTACCTTAGGGGTGTGATTATGTAATCTAACACACAAATTAGCTTGTGGGTATTGTTAATTGCTAGATTTAATGTTGTTTTGAAATGGGTTCAATTATTTACTCATGTTTTCATTTATGGATTGAAGTTGCAAATTCAGTTCTACCTTTAGCTTTTTGTGCTTGCTTGTGAAAGATGCTTAGGGTGGAGTATATAATTGATAGTTGTATCGATTCTTGTCTTTACAAATCAACTTGATAAAGTGAGTTAAATTAAGGAATTGGGATGCTTCACATCGTTAAGATTATAAAGGTTCGAAAGAACTTGCTTGAAACATAATAGCTGATTGAAAAAATGGTTGTTATAGTTGAAATCCATCTTACCCATTGAGATTCAATGACTTAAAGCAATTACTCATTACCCATTAAGAAAAGTTAGTATTCGGTTGCACACACACTTTTAAGGTTTCCTCTCTATTTGTTCAAACCTCGAGTTAATTGTCTTCGTTAACAATAGGTTACTAAATCCTTTTAACATTGATAATAGAAATTTATTGATTTACATTATGTTGTGTTTTGTTTATTTCCATTCTACAAAAAGTTAGAACACTTTCATACTTCGTATTTGAATTTTTTTCCATACCATTCCTCGTGGAATCAACCCCAACTCATTGTTGGGTTTATACTTGTTAACGACCGCCTAAGCTTTGAATCATAAGAGGTGTAGTTGAACATTATCAAAAATGGTGCCGCTACCGGGGAGTTGTATTTAGAATTCCTTTTTTGGAGTGTTTTCGTGAACTAATTTGGTTGTAGTAGAACTCTTTTATTAGTGTTCTTATTTTTTTCTCTCAATAGGTGAAGACAAGAGTGTCAATGGGAGTAATGTTGTCAGTTAACATGGACAAAATGAAGACATCAAAGACTTGAACGATGTTAATGCAAATCAAATGGGAAGTGTTGGTGCTATTTGTTTGCCTCAACTGTGGGCAACACTATTTTTAATGTGACTGGAACTATGCTTCAGCTGCTGCAAATGAAAGGTTTCTTTGGGGGACTTGCCCATGAGGACCCTCATAATCACATTCAAAATTTAATGGATGTGTTTGGACCATTCTCCTTCAAGAATATCTCTCAAGAGTCAATATGACTCCCTTTGTTTCCCTTTTCTCTAGTGGGGCAAGCAACAAAGTGGTTGCCGAACTACCAAGGAACTCTATTATTGTTACGTCGCGAAAACTATTGAACTAAACTAGATAGTTCTAGAGCCTTATGCTAGAGTTAGAGTTTGATGTGAGGGATAAAATCATAAAAATTATTCTCGTACTTAGAATGAGGGATTTTAGGGTTAGGGCGTCAAGGTAGGACCACCCAAGGACCACCCATGGGGTCCTTGAGGAGGACCCTAAAACAGCCCAAAGAAAGTGACCCACAGAGGAACCTACGCCCCGTAGGGTGGTCCATGCTCCGTGGGTGGTGCCTCGTGGACCAAGGCCAACTCAAGGGGTAGCAGACCCCAACCCACGAAGGACCAGTACAGTCCGTGGGTCTATCCCCCATAGGTGGGGGTCATGGATGGGGTCTGCAAGCTGTCCCATTTCGGCAAAAGCAAGGGTAGAGGGGTAAGTTCCTTAGTTAGTTAGTTTATTGTAGGGTCATTTTATATGGTTTTAGTAGACCTATATAAGGATTTTTAATTTATTAATTAACCCTTAAAACTTCATAAATCCCCAACCCAAAATCATAATTAACTTTCCCCCAAATAATTCTCTCTCTAAAACTTCATAGAAGAAGAAAAAGAAGGTGAAGTCTAGGGTTGAAGGGGATGCCTATTCTACTCAAATTCATGGAGAATCTTCTATAAGGTATGTTAGCTTATTCATCTATGGGTTCTTCCACGCGTAGAGCCCCCCAAGGTTTCCCCTAATTGTGAAGAAAAACCCCAATCTAGCTAGGGTTTCTTCCTACATTGTGGGTAGTGTAGAAGCATAATTCCAATTAAGTGAATAATGCTTAATTATGATTGAATTGGTATTGAATTGTAATATTGTGATCAATTTATGTGATTTACATGATTAACCCTAGCCTAATTGATGAATTTGGTATTATGTGGGTTTATGCCATGAAAGGTGAACTTGATGATTCTTAGGTGATCTTCTAGAATTAGTGCTATGAGTAGTAATTAATTAAGAATACAAACATATAAAAATGAATTAAATTAGAATAATGTGAATATGATGGATGTTGACTAGTAAAGTTGAAGTTGAACCTCTATGATGAATTGTTATTAGAATCACCTAATATTGAAGAATGTGATTAGAATACCTTGAAATCTAGGTATGAATGGTGATAGAAGTAAATATTTGAGTGTAAGGCTTGTAGTCTTGAATGTTGATCATTAGGGTTTTGAGAGTAAAACCAATCTGATGAACTAGACATGTTAAGGCTTTGAGAGTAAAGTCTATTTGAGAATAGAAGCTTAATGGATAGAGTTATGGTGGAAGATCTTTACCTACCTAATCTACCTTATGAATGCTTGAATGTATGAAGTGATAGAATCACTCGAGTCATGATGTCCATGTCTAATGTAGAATTCTAGATATGATATTATGCATGAATATGATATGACACGAAATGTTCTCTCACATAGAATGATTCTAGGTTGAAAGTCAATTTTCACCTAAAATGAATCTAAGTCCTAGGACTATGAGATGTGATGAGGCTTGTGGTGATTCCTAATCGAATAACGCTATCAAAGACACTTAATCCAGTTCTAAGAGTCAACGATCGTTAGTAAGTATATAATCCAACTAAATGAGTTGGGGTCGAATGTACGTATTTAAGAATAGGAAAGTACAAATATGCTCAAGTCACCCATAGGAATAAACATTATCGAATAAATACATAATGCAAATCAGGGGGTGACACAAATGTCAAATAAAGGGGGTTTTGGTTTAAACTATCAACTACAACAATAACAATTAATACGGAAATAACAATAATGATACGTATTCTTGGGATGTAATTCGGTTATAGGCTAATATAGACAAATGGGTAATTGCAACTGTTAGGAAATAACTGTAAATTAGTGAATAAGCTAGACTTTAGAGGGGATAAACTTTGTCTCGAACAATTTACCCCGAATCAGGTCGATTTCTCTCGAACATCGACAAGCATGCAATTAAGAACAACCTACGGTTTAGTCCATTCACTCTCTCAAGCTGAATGTGTGGAAATGGGTTTAGGATTCACTCTCTCGAGCAGAACCCATGACAACCCAATACCCACATACCATCAATCAATAATCTTGGTTTTAAAACCTCTCTCTCGAGTAAGCAAAAAACACAAAGGTAGAACTGCATTTGCAACTACAATTCTTTAAATTAAACCACAATTAATGATTGAAATCACTTCTAAACAACATTTAAACTAACAATTAGCAATACCCATAGGATAAATCAACCCATAAGCACATAATCACACCCCAGTGGGTAAAAATCATTACCAAATTGTGTTTTCATCAACTGGGTAATATTAATTTCAACTTTACAAAGGTCCAAATTGAAGAATCTCAAAGACCCACTTCCAATTTCTCAAAAAAGGAAAACTTCAATTCTTCAAAGCTTAAGGAAAACTTGTCTTTCAGTTCATAATACTCAATATTCAAAAATAAGATACTTGATAATAATGAAAAGTTCTTAAACTATATGTTTAAAAACGTATTTATAGTCGCCAAAATTATGCTGCGAAGGACCATTCGGTGCAGTAAATCGGGCTCGCTGATCAGCTTGGCGATCCACCCTTTGGTCCATCTCTTTGCCTTTCTGCCTTTGGCCTTCAGCTTCCTCAAGTTCTGTAACTTTGGGCGATCCACCACTGCATCGCGGAACCACTCGGTGATTCGTTGACTGCTCCTTTCTCTCGCCAACTTCATTTTCTCTATCAGGGCTTGGCACACTGGAACTTTAGGCGATCAAATGGCCACTCGGCGACTCGCCAAATGGACATGGCAATCACCAGGCACTGTTTTCTTCCTTCGTTTAACTCTCGTTGTTGCTTTTTGCAAATTTGTGCCCTTGCTTTGTTCCTCAATCCAAATACCTGGAAATCAAGGATTTTACATCAGTTATTTACACAAAATAAGCATTTGAGGACACTAAATCTATACAAATAAAGCCCTACATGAGTCCAAATCTAGGACTCATCAACATCCCCAACTTAAACTTTTGCTTGTCCTCAAGTAAAACTCAAGTTTAGCAGTTCAAAAAGGATGTCTCAACCAGTGCTACACAAAACTCAATCATGAATGCACACAATAAGACTCAACTTACTTATGCGAGGATCAATTGTATACTCAAAGATTCAAATTGTGACTCACCATTATCAAAGATTCTCAAGCTCACAAAACTTGCTTCAAATACAAGTTCAAGCTCAACGAAGATACTGAAATGTCCTCACATAAAGATGATTCCATATTCACACAAATGGTTCAACAATTTATAGCTCCGGAATCACAAAAAACTCTCACACTCACAAAGATGAATGCATGCATGACTCCACCCATAGGTTTGTCCTTATTTTCTAACCAACACTTGTTTCAGCTCACTCAAGATGAAAAAGGTCTTTTCAAGGCTTGTAATGGGGTTGAGTGTAAATGTATGGTTATTTAGGCTCAGTGCCTGTTATCCTCATGAAATGTGGTATGAACAACACTTTCTTCCCTTTTCTTTAACATTTTCATTCATGCTCAAAATTCAAAACTTTGGACACCCCATTTATTTTTGCAACTTTATTTCAAAACTTTTTCATTCTTTTTCTTTTTCCTCCTTATTTTCTTTTTCTCTTTATTTTTTGTATGGAGGGATTCCATTTTTTACAAAATCATGGATCTAGGGGTAGTTCTTTGCACTTCTTGATTTACCTTCTCTTTTCACCACACCCTCAACTTAGGCTTTTGACCTAAGTTGGCTATTCAAACAAACCACAATTCATGAGGATTATAGGTGAAGGGATAAAGAGAGGTTTCATTTTCTCAAGTTTCTTCCAAGAAAAAGGCTAAGGCTCAAGCAAAGTTCACACACTCACAAGGTAAGCCACAAAAGAGGTATAATGTCAAATTGTTTCACTCTTTAAATTGTTGCTTAAGATCATTTGAAGAGCTCACATCACTTGGTCAACTGGACCAACGGGGTAAATTCTAGGTGTCATCACACCAAGTTCACAGTAAGCTCATCACACAAGGCATTGACACCGATGTCAAACAAGACTCCCCACTTTCTGTAGTGTGCAATGTTCATCACAAGAGACTCAATTCGATAATCGACTAGTCAAACAAGATGCAACAAGTTTACATATTGTCTATGTAACTTCATTTGGCCTCATCGTAGCTGCACATTCATGTTGTTTGATTGAGAGCACTATTCAAGTCATCGGTATTGATCACAACCGACACTCAAATTTGTACAAGAACAGTCACAATTAAATACACAAGAGGTGGCAAAATTTTTTGGAAGGGTCCAAAAATAATTTATTTTCAAAATAAGGAGCCACAAGCTCAAACATCAACAAAAATAGTGTCAAAAGAACAATATATACAGAAAATTCATAATCACAAGAGGTAGGTATGGAAATACCTCACCCCACCACAAACAAAAAACAATTTGTCCTCAAATGCAATAAAGTACTAAAACATCAATCGAAATGACAGAGAGAGATGTAAAGAGAAGTCATGCTAAGCTGTCGCTTCCTCTTTCGGGGCATCCATGAGGTGCAGGTGCCTTGCCCTTTCCTTTTCCTTTCCCACCTGTGGTGGGAAGTTTAGCAACCTAAGCCCTGGATGAAGCTGCATCCTCATTGATTGTTATTCCCTTGGCCCTCTTGCCGGGCGGCATGTCTCTACCAGCCACTTTTGGTCTAGCCATATATGCAAAAAAATATCAGAAGAAAGTGAGAAATAGTTCAAGCAAAAGAAAAAAAAATCATATTGCAGATACACTCGCCGAACCGGTCGGCGACTTGCCAAATCACTTTGGCAAGCAAGATCGGGCTCGCCGAAAGGATTAGCTCAAAATTACTTAGAAAAATGGCATGTTGACGATGGGATTGGCCTTTCGGCGAATCACCGATAACATTCGGTGAGCAAGGACTAGCCCGCCGGAAGTTACAGTGCATTTTAGGGGTTATGGATGCAAAAAGGGCAATCAAGAAGGACTTTCGGCGAGTCTTTGAGTGCACTCGGTGAACTCAGGCTTCTCGCCGAAAGTTACAGTGCCCAATGACTAATTTAGCATGAAATTAAAGGTAATCAACGGAGATTCAGCGAACCGCCGAGTCGTTCGGCGAGCTTGGCCCAGCTCGCTAAACTGCCCAACGTGCATACTTTCATCCCAACTTCTAGAATTCAACCCTGTTGCCCCCAAAAACAAAATAAAACCATGCACTCATTCAATTAGGCTTATACCCATTATACCCATGCCCCCGGGATACTCAGACTTCTCCCGGTTTGGCCAAATTTGGTCATTTGATGACTTTTGCCCTTAAGAATGACGTCAATCGCTCCATCATTAGGCAAAGCACGTCATTTGGCACAAATGCGGGTTACTTAGACTTCACCCGACTAGACCCAACAACAAATTAGCATAACCCAACAAGATTGATCGATTTTAAGCGCACAGTTTCTGGAAATTAACACTATAGGCAATATAGGCATGATATTCAAATTAAAATAGGCACAGAAGCATATAATTATAGATCAGAGAGGCCCAGTACACATCACTAAGATATGAACAATTGAAAATGAGTAAATTACTAATTACAAGTTTGGGGTTCGAAAAACTAACCTTTAATGCCGAATATATAAGTTGAAAAGCTAGGCGGCAATGATATCCACTCCGAACACACAATCGACGACCAAAAATAGATAATAAAGCAAATATATGGGAAAATATAATGTGGGTGTGAGTTTGGAAAGTTGAAAAGTGAGGAAATGTGACAAAGTTTGAAAGTTTAAACCTTTGGCCTTTAAAATCGTCCAGTTCTCACCTATTCGGCGACATTAGTCTTGATCGCCGACCCACTCGGAGACACGCCGAGTGGGCACTTCCCTCGCCAAGTTTTACAAGACCTCCAGTTAATGTGGGGGTCCAAATGGCGGACAAAATCGTGATCGCTGACCAGGTCGGCGATTCGCCAATTTGCTCCAGGGCTTGCCGAGTTTTACAAACTCAAATTTCAAAATTCCATGAGTCCAACGGCGGTCCGAGTCGGGCTCACCAACCTCTTCGGCGAGTCGCCGACTGGACCCATTGCTCGCCAATCTGCACTTTTCAAACACATTCCACACTTTGACCTGCACAATCAACACATGATTATTTCAACAACAAATATAAAGCAAATAAAACTTGGGTTGCCTCTAAAGCAGCGCCTTAGTTAACATCGTGGCACAATGCAAGTCCTCACTCAAACTTCATTCTTGGGTTTGGCCATAGTGTCACTAGGCAACCCCCTTTGTTGGCTTGGGTTCAAATGAGACGAGATATGACCCATTTGGGTCTCAAACTGTTTGATAGAGACGGAATGAGAGGTAACCGTTTGGCTAAGGGTCGACACCTCTTCCTTCATCTCTTTCAAAATCTTGTCCGACCCGTCAAACTTGTTGAGAATATGAGCCAACATATCCTCAGACCAGCCACCCTCGGAATCCTTGGGCATTTGGCGCTCATAGGGAGGAACATATCTCTCCTTCTCCCCGTCTCTCTCTTTCTAAGTGGGTTTATGATCCCTCCACTCTCTATCACGATCTTTCCAACTTTCATACCTGTTCCAACCTTGGTGACCACCCTGCCTCGGTAGTTTGAACGATAACCACCTCTTTGGTTGGCTAGGAAATTCACTTCTTCATTTATAAAGCCTCAAAGTTGGCCTCATCAGGATTAACACACCCGACACCCACATCATTGACACTTCGAGCACCAGCTCCCATGACATTTTTGGACAAAATGTCAAGTTGTGTCATGATCTTTGCCATGTTCTGGTCCCTCTCTTGGTCTTTCTCCAGCTGCTCATTGGTCAATTTAAACGTGAGAGGGGAGACCTGATCTTCGCGGGTGTACCAAACCTGATTAATTGTGGTCCTACCATCCAAAAGTTGGGCTGCTATAATGTAAGGTTGCTGCATCAAAGCTCCCGGAGAAAGTTAGTCAGCTACACCCTTGTTCACCGAATCAAGTTTTCGGTAAAAATACTGCAGCAAAACGGTGTCGGGCAAACAATGAGTAGGGAATTGCAGCACCAACTTCTTGAATCGTAGCCAAGTTTCATAAATTGGCTCGCCTCCAAACGCTTGAAGCTTAGGATGCTGTCCCGAAGTGTCATCATCTTCGAAGGAGGGAAAAATCACACTTGAAATGCGATGACAAGATCTTCCCACGAAGTGATTGATTCTCTTGGCAATTCAGCCAACCATTTACATGCTTCTCCCATTAAAGATAATGGAAACAACCTTAACCGAACAGACTCTTGGGATATGTTCTTGAAGGAGAATGGCCCGCAAACATCAACAACATTTCTTATGTGCTCATGGGGATTCTTATGAGCCAATCCACCAAACAACCCTTTCAATTGCAAGAGCTGCAACATGTTACTTGTAATATGGAACACAATGTTCCCTTACGCCGGAGGCACACAAATGGCTTCAATTCCACCCATTAGATGAGAGTCATTGACATTAGGCTCATTGACATCGTTGAGGTTGCCGAAGTCATCTTGGTGGGCTGCTTGGCTACCATTGCTCCCGTTGACACTCATTTCCTCTATTTCAAATAACAACACACAAACAAAAACTGAAAGTAAGTAGATTCAACTATAAATAACAAGAACAACATTCAACTTAACTAAAGAATCTTAACCAACACCACTCCCCGGCAGCGGCGCCATTTTGATCGAATAACGCCATCAAAGACACTTAATCCAGTTCTAAGAGTCAACGATCGTTAGTCAGTATATAACCCAACTAAATGAGTTGTGGTCGAATCCCACAGGGAGTGGTATGTGTTTAAGATTCAATAGGAAAGTACAAATATGCACAAGTTAGCCATATGACTAGACATTATTGAATAAAGACATAATGCAAATTAGGGGGTGACACGAATGTCAAATAAATGAGGTTTTGGTTTTAACTATCAGCTACAACAACAACAAATTAATACATAAATAATAATAATGAGACGGGTTCTTGGGATGTGATTCGATTATAGGCTAATATAGACAAATGGGTAATTGCAATTGTTAGGAAATAGTTGTAAATTAGTGAATAAGCTAGACTTTAGAGGGGACAAACTGTAACACCCCGACTTTTTGAAACGTCTTAAATTACTCGTATCTCCACGGAAAGACAAGGAGGGTGGGTAATAAATTTAGAATGATGTGGTATGTCCTAATTTAAGTGTTCAAGTGTTGCATCTCATGTTTTGAAGTTAGGTAAGTGGCAAAATAAAAGTTGGCGGAAGTTATCGTAAGTTCCTTCTTAAAGATTTCTCTGAAATTTGGGTCAAATGTCTTGGAGGTTTTCTCCCAATCTATAAAGAGTTATGGGGTCCACAAACTATCGAATCGAAGGTCTACGAGTCTAGTTTCCAACGCATCAAACCGTTCATTCATACGACTTCAGAATAGAGAGATATTCGCATTTTCGTGGGACTGCGCAAGCAGGCACGTGAGGTGGGGCCCTAGGTCGGTGGAAAGTTGTATATATCTTCTTCTTCGGTTTTTTCTTCATTTTAAGCTAAATATACAGAGAAAACATAGAAACCCATTTTTAGGATCAAGTGAAATATAGATTTTCTCGACGTAAGTCCTTGACGAAAGTTGTTCTACGCGTTGGGCTCATCATCGTGGTATAATTTGTTTTATCGATTGCGTAGCATATCACATTTTAGAGTTGGGACAGCAG
>JAJOOE010005813.1:0-15491 GCA_036250405.1 Solanum raphanifolium
ACATGCATGTAGATTGTGGAAGAGAGAGGTTATTTTGACATGGTACCCAAATCAATCAGAGAGAAGAAGAAAGATGGTGCACACTGCCTACGATACCTTCCAACTCCTCGATAATTCTCCCTCCAAAATCGATGCCATTGAATCATACCGCTCAAATTTGCTCATCGCATGTTCCGATGGATCGCTCCGTGTTTACGTTCCAGAATCCTCCGTTTCCGATCAATCTGATTTCCATTCCGAAACCTTAGGGCTTCATCAAGGACCCTATGTGCTTGAAAGAACTCTTAATGGATTCTCCAGAAGACAAATGCTGGCCATGGAAGTCCTCGTCTCACGAGAACTTCTGCTTTCCCTCTCCGAGTCAATCGTGTTACATGGGTTGCCTAATTTGGAGACTTTGTCAGTGATTACTAAGGCTAAAGGTGCAAATGTATATTCGTGGGATGATAAAAAAGGGTTACTTTGCTTCGGGAGGCAAAAGAGAGTCTGTATTTACAAACACGACGGTAATAACTTGAATGTATACGTTTAATTGTTGTATTGTTAATTGAAAATTTTACATTATTGTCACGGCAATGCGGTTTCTGATCTGTTTAGATGAGTGGATGTGTACTTGATCAGTCTCTGCCATATGTGAAAGGAAAAAGGAAGTACTTTTCTCTATGGGCTGATCAATCATTTAATGATGTTACAAACATAATGTAAAACTGTGCTTTCCCACTATTAAGTGGACGTAGAGATATTATATATGTTATAATAATCGTTGGAAAGATTGTTTGATGTAAAAAACATAAGATAATGCCCAAAAAAATTGAATAATTTAATGATTTGAATTTTTGGAAGTTTGTATAGAAATGGAATGGTTCAAACATTTCATGACATCCGAAAATAGCCGAGTGTTACATAAATTGGGACAGAGGGAGTATAGTTTTCGGTTCACTACATTTAGTTTAACACAAGTATCATAAAGGACTGTAATTTATTTTTCCTTTGATTATCAGAAGCAATTTGGATATTGGTGATCGTATTTTTCTAATGATATAAGAGTTCTGTTACTGTAGCCTGATTTTTATTTGAAACTTCTATAGGGGGGAGTGGATTTGTGGAGGTGAAAGAATTTGAAGTTCCTGACACAGTTAAGTCGATGTCATGGTGTGGTGAGAATATTTGCTTGGGGATTAGAAGAGAGTACAAGATATTGAATACCACGAATGGTGTATTGTCTGAGGTGTTTTCTTCAGGGAGGATCGCCGCACCTCTTGTGGTGGCTCTTCCACCCGGAGAACTTCTTTTGGGCAAGGTAATGTTGGTTATTTCTTTTAGAAAGGTAACAATATTATATATCATTGGTACAGAGGTTGTGCAGAAATCATATTTACATTTCAAAAGAAGAAAAGATATCTCCTTACTCTTCTTACAGGGATTCTACGATATCTATCAAAGATTCAGCATCATCTAGGAAGTTTACCTTACACCAAAAGTGAACCTAAGAGCAGGTAGTTCATCTTGCCAAAGCTGGTCTACTCCTATCCTTCCCACACAAAACACATGTTGAACACAACTTCAACCTCTTTTCCATCAAGTTGTCTTGAGTCAAGCATGATTCTTTTACAGCTAGCCAGAAAAATGCCATCCTATAAGGTATCTTCACTTCCTAGATATGCTTCCACACCATTTGCTGTCTTAAGTGGCTCTATTACCTGGAAAATGCTCCAAACTTCTGAGAGATTCAGCTATTTTATTTACTTCCCAGTCATTCAATGGTCTTCTAAAGCCTATCGCTGTCATTATTACATTGAGTTGATTGACATTGTAGTTCTTTTCCACACTTGCACACAACACTATGGCCTGGTTGACTGAGGTGGGCCATCTTCCCTAAGTGTTGTTTCTTCTCAAATTCCACATACTAGAGCTCCAATGTATCCATAGAGCAGGGGAAACATACTTTTACTTCAGAATTTAATTCATGTCTGATTCACCTTTGATCCTCATTCCTTGGATGATATATGATTCCATAGAATCTATAGCTTTCTTTCTATGACTTAGTCGATGAAGCCCTTGTGGATCATCTTTCACTTCTCTTGAGTAAATTCCTAATCTTTGAAAACTATCTGTCCAGCTTTTTATGCATACTGAACCAGTACTGGTTGGTTCTAGGTTGCCTTTTTGCAGTAAAATTACTGTTAATTATAAAAAAAAAAAGAAAAAAAAAAGATCTTTGAAAACTATCTGTATGTTTAATCGCTGTTAAGTGTTGTTGTTATAGGATAATATTGGTGTCTTAGTTAACCAAAATGGGAAGTTGATCCAAGAAGGGAGGATTTGTTGGTCTGAGGCTCCTGCAGTTGTTATTATCCAGAAGCCGTATGCAATAGGTCTTTTGGGGCGACATGTTGAGGTAGCTTGAGTATTTAGTTTGCTAATTAGTACTTTTTGTTCATTTAACCGAATCTCCTTAGATCTAAATAATCTGGAATGACTATGCAGTTTGATGTTTTGGAAAATTGCAGATACGTTCTCTTCGTGTTCCTTATCCTTTGATTCAAACAGTTGTCCTTCGGAATGTTCGTCATCTTGTTCGAAGCAACAATACTGTGATTGTTGCTCTTGATAATTCTGTTTTTGGATTTTTTCCTGTGCCTCTTGGTGCGCAGGTAATTGTCACTCTAGAAAATTTTCTTTAATATTATGTTGAAGTATATTGCTTACGCTTCTAATCCAGTATTAAAACTGTAGCACATTTATGTCTTGTGTATTTGAATGACTCATTTTGGATGGACTCAAGTTTGTCATGAAGCTAATCTGAGAATGCCTTAGACACTCAAACAGAAAGTCTAAGTCCTGCAAAATAAATCTATGTTGCAAGGTGTAATGATTATGATTATGAGTTTTGCTTATAAGACCTCATGAGCCAAATAATTCATCTTCTTACTTCAGGTATCAAAAAAAGATCAGTTTAGTCTAGAGTTTTATGGAGAAAATCGTGAAAATAAATATTGCACTGGAGAATATTCTTCATTGTATATAAAAGAGCAAAATGTAGCACATTGTCCAAATTCGTATGCTCCCTCATCTCTTTGTATATTATGTGGTTTGACTAGGAGTGCAAACTAAGAAATTTGTTTGAATTGTATATCACATTCATGTGGTGGAAAAGATCAAATTAAATATTGGAGTTCATGTGCACGGCTGGTTTGATTGGAAAAATATAAGACTGATATAGTTTAGACTCGAAAGTTTAATTTGGGAAGTCATCCAAAGTGAACCGTGTAATATACGTCAGATGGGGGGTATATTCTAGTACCAGTGTATTTTGTCTTTATGATTTACCGTCACTGAAGTGCCCTAAGTCAATTACTATTGGTGTTTAGCTGAGGTGATGGATAATGGAGATTGAAGGATGTTAGTGGTCAAAACAGTATGTTGAACCTTGTACATTAAGGTTTGGAATGTGGACTCTTGGATTATTATTATGGATCCAAGGCTCGTCTACTGTTGAACCTCAAGTACCACCATCTTTATCCTTCAACTTGCATAACTCACTAGGATCCCAGGTGGCCCCATAGAGCCAAGTTCTGATGCCTAAGTGAGTGTTGACCAAAAACTGCTAGGTGTTAACCAAGGTAGAAGAAAGATTGACACAACCTTAGCACCAAAAGCTAGCTATTAAGGTGGGAGAGCCCAAGGCTATATAAGCTCCACATCGGGTGGCTCTGATACCATTGATACAACCTTAGGAGAATAGCTATTAAGGTGGGAGAGCAAGGCTATATAAGCCCCACATCAGTTTCCCATTTAACCGATGTGGGACTCAAGTTCCATTCCTTGCAATAATAAACAAAGATGGAGAAATATGGGGTTTTGCTTGTAATCTCGTGCTTATATTGTGCTTTCTGAACTGAGGACTGGTAGAGCCACTCTTGTTCTTGGACTGCTCCTCTGGCAAGTTAATCGAGATATGAAGACAATTATCCCATGTCTTGTTAATCAAGATTTGTAGCAGTGAAACCTGGGTTCAGGCTCATACCTTGCTTCTTGGACTTGATCTGCCAGTTGGCCAAAATAACTTTAGGTCTGAATTATTGAGTTTGGATCAGGGTATGTGGAACCTGTTAGGCCATGCACCTTGAACCTGTTACCAACAGATCTTAATAAAGGATCCCTAAATTCAACAGCATGGTAAAAGAATTCCTTGACGCACTTCACAGGTACAAAAGTCGGGGCGAAGACCCATTATTCACTGAGTTAATTTTGAGAGTGTGATTCCAACTTTTCTCTATGATGCAGATTGTACAACTAACAGCATCTGGAAACTTCGAGGAAGCCTTGGCTTTGTGCAAATTGCTACCACCAGAAGATTCAAGTCTTAGATCTTCAAAGGAGCAATCAATTCATATGAGGTGATTGCCCCCTTCCCCTGTCCCCACCGCCCCTCTTCTGCACCAACTTTGTGCTAAATTGTAAGACAATAGCAACAGCATCTCATTTAGATCATTTTCAGCACCTTCTTGTTTATATTAATGAAAGTTTTTTTTACCTGAACCAAACAAAAAGATATCTCATTTAAGTCATGGTCACATTGAACCTCCTGGGGGTTGGGGGGGGGGGGGGGATTTAACCAAATGTTATGTGTTAACATTGTAGTTCAATGGCAATAGTCTCTTGTTAAGTCAAATTTATTGAAATTGCATATTTTAGTATATGATGTTATGGTGTATACATGTTTATATTTAGCACAAGTTACAAATAGATATGCGTCCATTTCGAGGCTGATATCAACATAGCTGTGAAGTCTTAATTTTAAAACTTCTAGATCAAAACATCTGTAGAAATTTCTATGAGAATCACTGAGGCCAAAAATTTGTGGAAACATCTGTAGTTGATATTCTTTATAACTAGGGATTTGTTCTTTCTTCTAGAGTGCTTTTGAAATCCTCAATCAGAAAGTTTTGGCTTGTTAATGGCTTTGATAATGTGGGTTCTAACAAAGTATGTCACATTTCTTGATAAAGATTAGACTATATAGAGGCGCTATATGGAAATTAATTCTTGTTGAAAGCTTGGACTTTTATTTTACTCAAAGAAAAGACTCCCAATAAAAATGTAAACATCTTTGATAAAATGTAGGCTTCAACCGAAATGTGAAATTATTGATAACAATGTACATTTTTTCCTTTGGACAGGAACAATGTATAGGGTATTAGTACCATAAACTTATTTGAGGTGTTATGTTTGCTTGAAAGTTTTACTTCATCTAGTGTAGTACGCATGAGTAGTAAGACTGACAGCATACTGGCTTGACCAGGAAACTATCCTGGCTCGATTTTCTAGTCAGTTTCTTTTTCCCAGAAAAGATGAAATATGAACAACACCCAAGGGTGAGGCCTAGTGGCTAATGTATTGAAAAGGCCCTGGGAGACCAGGGTTAGAATTCCAGCAAAGGCGAAAAATATAGGTGATTACTTCTCATCCTGCTAAACCTTGATGGGCAGGGTCAGCCAATACGTGTGCTCGTGGGAGGTAGACGGTAACACGGATTAGTCGAGGTTTGAACAATTGTCATTTACACCATTGTTATGGGAAAAAATTGAAATATGAACATTGCTAGGCAAGAAGTTACTAAATACAGCTTGGTTCTTGTCTCTTTTGTTGTTCTTTCCATTTTTTGTAGTTTTAGCTCATTAGTTATTTATTTTTTTTGGAAAGAAGGAAAGAAAACGAAGTGTGAAACTAATATACATGAAGATTGATAACAAGTCTTTGATTCAGATATGCGCACTTTCTATTTGAAAATGGGAGCTATGAAGAAGCAATGGAACATTTTGTGGCATCTCAAGTTGAAATCACTTATGTGCTCGCCTTATATCCATCCATTATTGTTCCAAAATCATCTTGCATACCTGAACCACAGAAATTTGCAGATGTTGCAGATGCACCATATCTCTCCCGAGGCTCTTCTGGTCTGTCAGATGATCTAGATTCTCCGCCTTCGGATGTATTTGAATCTGATGAAATGGATATAGAGTCCAAGAAAATGAGCCACAACACTTTGATGGCTCTGATTAAGTATTTGCAGAAAAAGAGATACAGTGTCATTGAGAAAGCCACAACTGAGGGAACTGAAGAAGTGGTTTCAGATGCTGTTGGAGATAATTTCATTTCTTATGGAACTGACCGGTCCAAAAAACCAACCAAGGTAACTTTTCAATGTTTGTCTTATGCCTTCCATCGACAGCGTTTCGGGGAAATCTTTTTTGTTGAATAAGTTCCCAATTGAAAGTCAAAGTTTTGACATTAAGCAGATCTCTTCTTGATAACTGTGACTAGCAATGTATTTAGTATTTTCAGCAAAGCTTTCTAGAAATCCCAAAGACTCCTCCCAGGGAAATTGTATGCAGTTGGCAGCGGAAATTATATTGAGCTGTTTAACATGTACCTTTCTTTGCATCAAAGTATAAATACCTTTCTGGCTGCATGTGTTTGATGTATTTAATTACAGAAACCTTATCAGAAAGAAAAAAATCAGTTATTGCAAAATAATGTGATGGATTATTCAAGTCATCGATCATTTATAGCCTTCTGAAAAATACTGTTTCATTTGTATCTTCCAAAAGTCTGATGTCAGGGAGGTAAGTTCTGATTCCTCCATATGCAAAAATACTGGCTTATTCTAGTGAGTCTACTGAAGGGAGAAACCACTTACGCCTCAAAGAGCTGTTAGTACTGGGATAATTTCTACTTAGCTGTATTACATGCCTTATTTCAATCTAAAATGTATTTTCTTTGATCCATTTAGGGCAGAATTCATATTCCTATCACTTCCATCGCTAGGGACATGGCTGCAATACTGGACACTGCACTTATTCAAGCTCTGTTTTTAACTGGACAGTCCTCTGCTGCTACAGATTTTCTGAAAGCTCTCAACTACTGTGATGTGAAAATATGCGATGCGTTCCTGCAAGAAAGAAGCCAGTATGCTTGTCAGATAGAACTTTATAGATGCAATTCAATGCATCATGAAGCACTGAAACTTCTTCATCAACTAGTAGAAGAGTCCAAGTCAGAGCAAACTCCTGCAGAGCTCTTAACGAAGTTCAAGCCTGATATGATCATTGAATATCTCAAAGTATGCTTCTTTCTCTGCTTTTATTTTCTTTCCTTTGTGGTTTTTAATTACTTGAAAGATGTGGAAGCTTGTAAAGTTTTTGGATCAGCTATGCTGAGATTTGGCAGGCAGTTTGAGTTTTGGGTCCATGTCCATTTGACCCATAAATTTTTAATCTTTTATACGTGCAAGTTTCTGGAATTTTTATAGTTTCTTTTTCTTTTCTTTACACGCTTCATTTATGCTTAGCACAAGGTAGAGTGAATCTCTCTTTAAGGATTTTATGGAACAATGCTTCACCAACGCAGTTATCTGATTATTTCTTCTTTTTTTGGCAGCCCCTTTGTGCAACTGACCCCATGCTTGTCCTGGAGTTCTCATTGCCTGTTCTTGAAAGCTGTCCTATGCAAACCATTGAGCTATTTTTGTCTGGTAACATTCCAGCAGACTTGGTGAATTCTTACTTAAAGCAGCATGCTCCAGACATGCAGGCAACATATCTAGAACTCATGCTTTCCATGAATGAAAATAGCATCTCAGGGAATCTGCAGAATGAAATGGTAGAGGCACTTGTTCATCTGTCTGGTTTTTCTGTAGCTTCTCTCTTTCTTTCCCCTTTGTACCTTCTATTGCATAAAAGCTATTAAAGCAACATTGCTTCAAGTGAAGCCAGAAAGCTGAGGCTTATAGTTCTCCTCGTGATATGGGCATATGGCTAAAGAAGCTCACATGTTTAGGCTTCTTTGAACTCAAAGCTTTGAGAAACCCTGAGTGACAAAATTGAGGAACAATTATCTTGCCTCCTACTGTTTCTCAGGATAAAGATTTTGCTCGGACTCTTCAAAACTGTCGATGGGTGCGTGTTGGATCCTCCAAAAGTAGTGTATTTTTGGAGGATCCAACACAGGTGCAGTAACATTTTTGGAGAGTCCGCTCAACATAGTCTTTTGTGCTTCAATTCCATGCGTCTGACAAAATGTTGAGTCTGTGACTATGATAAATGCGCTTAGTAACTTGTGGCAGGTGCAAATTTATCTCTCAGAAGTGCTTGATTTTCATGCTGAACATAATTCCCAGCAAAAGTGGGATGAGAAAACGTGTCCTCCACCAAGGAAAAAGCTACTGTTTGCTTTGGAGGGTATGTCTGGATATAATCCAGAGGTGTTGCTGAAGAGACTTCCACCAGATGCTCTGTATGAAGAACGTGCAATTCTTTTGGGGAAAATGAATAAACATGAACTTTCCCTGTCTATTTATGTGCACAAGGTATTTTCCCACCTTAACTGCACATGATATTTTAGGATTGGCTTTTATCTAATGCATTGGTGCTTTCGAGGGGATTTAAGGTATGGCAAAAATCTAAAACTGTGCAAGTTCTTCATCATAAGTATTATAACAGACTTATATTGTGAACTTCACATTTGCTGTTAGATCGGTTGACTAATGTAGCAGTCAATCTCAATAGTGCAATCATTTCACTCTTTTTTTAGTTAGTGTACCTGTTCGTCAGACATATTAACCTTCTCATAGTTTAATTACATCATTGGATTTTGCATTGACCCTTTCTTTCTCTGTATGTTGTTGGGCTAGTATGCATTCCCAAGTAGGGACATTGGATATGCCATCTTTTTGTCATTAATACATGTCTAGTTTTATGAATTTGATGGCAGCCATTGAAGTCTTTTCAGTTGTCTCTGTGTTGCATTTTACCAGCTTAAATTGTGGGTGTTTTTCATACTGAAGTGAATTGCTCTCTTTGATTTATAGCTTCATGTTCCCGAACTTGCACTGTCCTATTGTGACCGGGTGTACGATTCAGGACTTCAACAACATTCAGCAAAATCTTACGGAAACATTTACCAGACTCTACTGCAAATCTATCTAAATCCTACGAAGACAACAAAAAAATTTGAGAAGAAAATTACTAATCTGGTATCAGCTCAGAGCCCTGGGATTCCAAAAGTTGGTTTAGTAACTACAGCAAAGGTAAAAGGAGGCCGCTCCAAGAAAATTGCTGAAATTGGGGGCGCTGAGGACACTCGATTCAGTCTAAGTGGCACAGACAGTGGTAGGAGTGATGGAGATACAGAAGATGCTGCCGAGGAAGGTGGTTCTACTATTATGCTAGATCAGGTACTTGATCTTTTGAGCAGAAGGTGGGATCGAATCCATGGCGCCCAAGCGCTGAAACTGCTGCCAAGGGATACTAAGCTACAGGTAAAAGAAACATCAAAATGTGATGGTATACATGAGCTAGATAAGGAAGTTGGTCATTATTTAATCAAAATGGACTGAAGTAAACAAGCATCACTCCTTGTGTACAGAAGTGATTCTCTTTCTCTCACAAAAGAACCCAGAGATAGGCTCCGCTGCTAAACCATCATGGCACAAGCACCTCCCCACTGCCAAAAGCTAAAAATGAAAAAACTCACAGAACACAAGCTAAGATATATGTTCAAGAGTGATGGTACTCACTGCATCTGAGCACAAATCATGTTAATATGTCCTAAAGTCCTATGTGTGAGTGTTAGATTAGTCATGGTCCTTAACTGCATGTTAGATGTTTCCAGCTATATTATCTCTAAATATTGACTTTGAGATAATACACATTAAGGAATAAGGAAGATGCAAGGTGAAGTTTGATCAATAAAGGGAAGCCCCGTGCACAAAGCATTCGGCGTTCACGCAGGGTCTGGGGAAGGGCCGCACCCTGAGGGGTGTGATGTAGACAACCTACTTCCCCAACTCACATATGACCTATAGTTCACGCGGAGACAACTTTACCTATAGGTCACATATTGAAATTTGATCAATCTGTCTTTCAAATTGTCGAGTATATCAAATCATCTGTTTGAAACAACTATGCCAAGTAAAATACTCCCTCTGTCCCATTTTATATGTCATCCCTTTCTATAAATAGTTGGTCCATAAAACTTGTCATTTCATAAAATCAATGCATAAATTACCATATTGTTCCTTTTTTACCTTTGTGAGTTATTAGCCTTGAAAATATACATTTGACAAACTTAGAAAAGCTAATTAAATGATTCATGTTCATTGGTTAAATTAATTAATCAAAATAAATTAATTCACATTCATTGATTGAAAACTTGAGTTCCAAAAAATTAAATAAGGGTAGAAGGATAAAGTTACATCATTTCTTAATGCAAGTGCAAAGTAAAAAGGTGACATATAAAATGGGGCGGAGGGAGTACTATCTAATGTTACTCACTATGCACTGGTAGATATCAAGTTATGAGAAGCTAAGGTAGTAGACCCTACATGGTTTTCTGAATATTCACATACACTCATAGTGGGATAGTACATGCAACATTGTTTATTTGTTCGAGTAAACATCCTTTCATACCTTGTGAAACTGCAGAATCATTACCTCTAGCTTTGTCTGTGCATGGAATGAGCAAGAATGTTTCACATCTTGATGTTATAGTATTGTGCTGATCCATTTTGGCTTCATGCAGAACTTGCTTCCATTTCTTGGACCTCTTCTGAGGAAATCCAGTGAAGCATATCGGAACTTCTCAGTGATAAAAAGCTTGAGAGAAAGTGAAAACCTACAGGTAAGTTTTAGTGTTGTCACATACAGATTCCATATCCAAAATGCTCGGAAGGAACCTTCGATATCCAACCCCACGTGGAACCTGCTCTAAGAGCAGTTTTCAAGAAAAAAACTGGTCATTCTGATGCATACAACAGTTTATATGTGGTAATTTGGGTTTTCTGGCATCATATTACCTGTTCTTTTGTTCCCCTGTCTCCCAGCCAGGCTTAAGGAGGCTTGTTATATCAATGTAGACTGTAGAGTACATTGATTTTTTTTACTGGCATGAGCGTTTCACATCTTTTTTTCTTTTTTCTTTCCTTCTGTTTTATGGCAACTGCCAATTATCATCATTGCTATTCAACTGTTTTGAGTGTACTTAATTTCTATGTCTGGATTGTTTTACTAAAGCTGTGGTTTAGTATTTGTTGTCTCTCATTTTAATGCTGTGAACGAAACAGGTTAAAGATGAACTGTATAACCAAAGAAAAGCAGTTTTGAAGATCACAAGCAATAGCATGTGCTCTCTTTGCAACAAGAAGATTGGCACCAGTGTCTTTGCAGTCTATCCTAATGGTAAGACAATTGTGCACTTTGTCTGCTTTAGAGATTCACAGAATATGAAGGCAGTTGGAAGAGGCTCTCAATTGAGGAAAAGATGATAAGGAGAAGTTGGATTTGGGATTAACTGAATGTTTTGGGTTGCTATTGGTGGCATTGATACCCATTTTTTCATGCTAGCACCGTTTAACATGTTCTGCAGCTCAGTTTTAAGTCGCCATTTATCCTGAAAGTAAGACACTTCTGCTCTCAAGTCACAAGGGATGCATGGGTTGCTAATGGTAAAGTGTGCAAGCCGAGAATGACAGTGCTTCTCACAAAGGAACATATTATACACATTTTTTTTTGTAGATTATGTCCAATGTGGAAGCGAATGCAATTGATTTGATGCTGTGTATTTTTCTGTATTAACATGGATGAGAGCTCTTACTCGAGGTGGTTTATAACTTAATTTTGAATAGTGTCTGTATGTAGTGTTCTGTTACAACTCAGGTTGTGAATGTTCAATTAAAATGCAATAATACACAATTTTCTTTGTTGATTGTATTTCCATGTAAAGCAAATACAGTAGTTTTTTACTTCTTTGTTGGGCAAACCCCATTGTTATACATGACATGACAATAAGATTCACACTGACATCCCACCAACATCAAACCTTGATTGACTATAGTGGGTATCTTTTCCCGGTGAAAAGGTACACAACCACCCCAATCCTAGACCCATCGGGCGGAGGCTCTGTATGTATGATTTGGACATCGAAAAGCTTCTTAGCTCTCTTGAAGAAAACAGATTCCTTCTTCCATCTTTTCAAATGAGCCATAACAAAAGCTATCTTCTTTCCACCTCCTAACAGGAAGAACCTCAACGTCTCAATCAGAGGATCATAGAGATGATCATGGTACACCACATCAGATCCCAAAATCAGGTCATAATCTCTACCAACAGCCTCCATATGCTGGTTATCCCCCCAGCTAAGCGCCGCAACATCAACATCCCCACATTGCTGTTCCAAAACCTTGGAGTTTGCATCAACATTGAACTGTATATTAGGCAACACATGAGGAAGGTCGGTGACAGTAACCTTAGCACCAAGAATAGCAGCAGCAGCTATCCCAACAACACCTGTTCCTGAACCCAGTTCGAGAATACGAAGGGGCAGTGAATCCCCTTTTTCCTGACGTTTGAACAACTCGGAAAACGGAGTTGATTCGCCGCTACGGGTGTTGTCAAGGAGAGTGACGAGAATGGTAGCGGCAGGCCAGAGTTGGAAAGAAAGGCCTTCAGATGGAAGTTGTCTGATGACTACATTTGAGTTAATGGATTGGAGGAAATGGAGCTGCTGTTGTTGCTGCTGCGGAGTGGCGCCATTGTCATGGCCATCTTGTGGGAGAATCATAGTGAAGGGATTGAGCTCGTCGGTGTCAATGTCTCCTTCGATTTCAACAATTGGAGAAGACATGTGACAGGCGGCGGCGGCGGCGCTTCCGGGGGTTCTTGAGGGGTTTATCCGACCCAGTCACAATTGCGAAGTCTTGCCCTAAGATCAATTTTTAGTTTTTTTTTTTCTAATATAAATGATAGTATTACCAAAAATATGTAATACTCCCTATAATTTAAAATGGTCAAGTTGCCAGAATAGTTTGATGGACGCTAGATAAAAAGGAAAAAAAAATGGCACGAGAGGAGTGCAAGTTGTTGGATCGTGAATTCGTGATTTGTGGTTTGGAATAAATGAAACTAATTAATTAGATCGATTTTTTATTGTTTTGGTTATTATAGATTTTGTTGTTTTCTTTGGTTTATTCGCGTTTTATCAGTTTTTTTTATTATAAAATATATGATAATATACTTTTAATTTTAAGAACATATTAGATTAACTATATTGTGGCATAAAACTACCAAAACAATTAACCTTTAAGAAAACAAAAAAGACATGTATATATAATTAAATTATATACGTAGTTTTCTCCCAATTTTTTAAATTATAATTACAAACACTTAATTTACAAGCAAGACTGCAAAAGGTTAATATATACCGTAAAATTTTAAAAAGAAAGATTATATAAAAATGCGGTGTGTGCATCCAGTTATGATTATTAAATAGAAATTAATGTAGTCTTTCCATTATTATAACTAATAGTTTGCATTAATCACCAATGAATCAGATGAGTAGCATATCCTAGTTTAGGTCTCAGTTGGCTGTCATATAGCCTTATAGTGTGTTTACATGCTATTTGATTTGGGTTTGTCAATAATAATCGTCAATTAAGATATCAAAATATTAGCTTCTTTAAGACCAAAATGCAACTAGATATCCAAATATTATCTTATTCAAGTCCAAATAATAACATATTGACTAATTTCGTTCTTTTATAGATTAGTGAATTTTAAATAGACTTCAAAAAGAGAAATATTTCGTTAGTATTTTTCATTAAAAAAAAAAAACACATACGGCTAGGTTTTAGCGGTATCAACTTAATTGATCACGAGTTTTTTGGGCTTTTTAAAGAGTATTGGGCCGTTATTCGGCCTGAATCATTCACGGTTAGGTACAGTTACGACAAATGTTTCTCCGGATAATGAATAACATCTATAGTTAAAATGGAATTAGGCAAGTTACACATTTATTGGTCAGTAAAAAATAATGGAAAAGTTACTTATCTAAATACATAACTTATTTTATCATATTTTTTAAAATTACATATCATTTGAAAGAATAACAAAAATTCTTATTTTCCTCACTCTTACGCGATATGTATCGAGACATGAGTGTCTTGTATCAACAAAGGTAATGCATCGGGACGCAATGTATCGAGACGTTGAACGATGTACTGGGACATGTGTGTCATGTACCAACAATGGTAATGTATTGGGATGCGATATATCGGGACGTTGAGTGATGTATTCAAAATCCTTAAATTTTAAGGGATTTTTGTAATTTGGAAAAGAGTAAAGATAAGATTTAATTAGCTCTTAACAATATGAAATTTGTGTAATTTTTACAATAATAATTACATTCCCTAGTTATATGTATATAAATGATATATTATACTTTATTGATTATTATTTTATTTATATTTTTCAACGTTATAAATATTTTATCTTAGTAACCTTAAAAATGAATCATTTATGTAAATATCATATAAACCAATGAGTTATCATAATTTTCTAAACAACCTTTTTATGGATATTCAGTGCATACTATATGAACATTTGGTGCACGATTGCATGGTCATAAATAGTCATTTCAAATATTATCCATCTTCCAGGAAATTTTATGAACAAATACATGTTTTCTATTTAATCGCATACCTTTGAAGTCAAAAGTACAAACGAAGAACCAAGAAATTACTCAACCCCATACATTTGCAACAATAATAATGGTATTATAGAAACTTTTATAAACTAAGCCAATGTTATATACGTTATATAGATTATAAATCATTCATATATCATTTAACAATGTATATTTAGGGGCTGGTATATGAGAAAATAAAGATTGTATTTGTATGTAAGTAATAAAAGATTGTATAAAACATATATATAACATGAGTTCAATATAGTTAAGTAAATAATAATTATTATAGAAAAATATACATTAACCAAATTATATGTAAGTACTAAAAGATTGTATAAAACACATATATAACATGAGTGCAATATATAATTACTATTATTTTCGAAAATAATCTTCCCTAATAACATTACTAGCTATGGCCTAGCCATATATCTTGCTATCGTAGCAATTAAATCAGCACTTTTGATATTGCTAATAAAAGTTATATAATATCATCTCAATATATATGTGGTGAGTGGCTCCTTCATGAGGATTGAGGGGTTATTTAATTTGTGAAGTTTCAATGCACTTTGTATACGTGCAACAGTTAAAACAAAATCCTTGTTTATTTAAACACGACTCAACAGATACAGAGTTTTAGGAGGAGGGTACAGATTATTTTTATTAAATATTAATTAAGTAATATGGTGGACAAACAATTAAATAAATCTTTAATAAGCTTATGGGGAAAAGGAGCAGGAATATATATTATACATGGCGGTCGTAATTAAATTTATGAATTAGCAGAAAGGGTTCACAGATCAAAAACAAACAAATGTTACACATATAACAAGAACACACCATACACAGCACAGCCAGCAGGCAGATGCTCTTATGCTTTCCAAAGGATTTTTATGCTCATCATTATAACCATTTCTTATATACCTAAATGCCGATTGTCGGGTACATTTTCTCAAACCTAGTAAAAT
>JAJOOE010005814.1:0-10781 GCA_036250405.1 Solanum raphanifolium
CGCTTGCTATTTTTTTTTATGAAATGTTTTCTTGGTAAAGAAAGTTTTAAATTCCTTATGGTTTTAGTGTTTATGCGATGAATGAATGCTAAGAGGCTTGTATTAGACCTCTTCGAGGTCGAGTACGCCGGTTACAACTAGGGGGTGCTCCCGGGTCGTGACAGTAAAGGGTCGTGACCCTATCTTGTTAATGTTGTCTTTAAGATGGCCATGTGAGACTTAGTTTCTGTTGCTTTTATGACAGAGTTTTAAGATTGTTGGTTTTAAATAGGTTTTAATTCCACACTATTTTCTATATGGAATGTTATTAATGCTAAGGGGCTTGTATTAGACCTCTTCGAGGTCGAGTACGCAGGTTACGACTAGGGGGTGCTATTGGGTTATGACATCATGCCTCCTCGTAAAGCCTATGCAAGGAATGCTAAAGCCCACAACGCTAACGCAGTCCCTCTAGTCCTAGACCATGAGGTTCCGAATACAGAATTCCGAACTGTAATCCATCTTTTGGCCCATAATGTCGCCAATAAAAATAATCAGCAGGTCGCAGTTCCTGCTAATACCAATGTTGGGTCAACTACAACTACAGTTCCAGATTTTTTTAGCATGAATCCGCCTGAGTTTTTAAGGTCTTAAGTTTCTGAGGACCCCCAAAACTTCATTGATGAGGTCCAGAAAATCTTTGGAGTGACGCAAGTGACTAGTAATGATAGGGTTGAGTTTACATCCTACTAGCTTAAGGATGTAGCTCACATTTGGTTCACTTACTGGAAAGAAAAAAAGGGTGAAGATGCAGCTCTTGTGACTTGGGAGTGTCTTACTGAAGCTTTTCTAGACAAGTTCTTCCTGAGAGAGTTGAGGGACGCTAAAGCTCAGAAGTTCTTGAATTTGAGGCAAGGAACAATGTTAGTCCAAGAGTACGTACTTATGGTCACCCAACTCTCCAGGTATGCTCCACATATGGTTGTCGATCACAAGGCACACATAGGTAAGTTTCTATTTGGGGTATTCGACTTGTTGAAGACAGAGTGCAGGAATGTTATTTTGCTAGAGGATATGAATATCTCTAGGCATATGACCAATGCTCAACAGGGAACTATCAGTACTCTAAGATAGAAATCGGGCGGTTGAAATCACTAACAATTTCAGCAGAGGTCTATAGCCCCAACACCTTCATCAACTAGTCCTCCATCCCCCAGATTTCGACATGATCAGAAAAGTATGGCACCAAGCTCTAAGTCTCAAGGGAGTGCTTCCGGTAACATGACTTTCTCAACTTGTCTCAAGTGTGGTAACAACAATTCAGGTGAGTATCTTGCTGGTAGAGAGGGGTTTTTTAGGTGTGGTATGTCTTTTCATAGGTTGAAAGATTGCATGTCATACCCCAAAATAGGGAGCGAAACTGGCAGTAGATACCCTAATACATCGAGTTACTCACTAAAACATACTATCTAAACCAAACTTGTGAGGCAAAAATATTGGGCAGCACAACCTCTAAAAAGTGAAGCCTGGACCTAGAAGTCATGACCTGAAAGAGAATAACTCTACAAACAATGGTAGACAAATCGAAAAAAAAATAAAGATGTACTATCTAGCCGACGAGGCCACAACCGAAAACATACCTACTTACACACACACCTATATATACATGCCAAGACTATTTGCTAGAGGTTGAAACATACAAAAAGAAAACCCAGAATATTGTGTCCACAATAGCCTCTATAAGTGACATAAGCAGGGTCGGGACAAGGCCCCGACTATACCCAAACTGTACAACAAAAGTAAACATCCTCTGATAGCCCCAGGATAAGATGGAGCTTACCAACTCACAGCTGAACCTGAATCCTAGCGGGTGGGTAGATTAGAGTCCCTGCCTGTACCTGCTCACACAGAACAAAAAGCAGCGTCCCCAGGAAAAGGGACATCAGTACAAATAAAAATGTACTGGTATGTAAAGCGAAAAGTAAAATCATAAACATTTACTGTAAAGGGTAATAGAGATACCACCTGAAACTGAAACCCAAATAATCTTCATGGCTGACCTTTATCCCCCTACTACTTAAATATGCATGGTATATGCTTATATAATCGTATGTCATGAATACATACATATATATATATATGCAAATGCATGACATATCCAACCAAATGCTAGCAATGGTGGTGCTTTCTAGTAGCGAACTGGCATCATATTTGCCAACTTGTGGCCATCTGTGTCTCAAAATAATATAGTCATGAAACTAATTCAGCTGAAATCCCAATGCCTTTCACTGAAGGTCTTTTTAGCAAGAGAAGAGCAAAATACCACATTTGGCGTTTTAGGAATTTCCCTGGAGTGGTGCTAAAATGAGGGACGTAGTTTCGCCTTAACATACATTTTCAATGAACACTCGAATGGCCATAGCTTCTTCATGAAAGTTGTTCCTTACGTCCTAAACTTTGCAAACACTATATATACACAACTGGTACACACCTATAAACCGTTCATAATTGTTCTTAAATCGGCAGATTTGCCAAATGGCCTCAACTTGACGAAATATCCGTAGAACTTCATAAAAACAATCATAAAAGAGTCCCGAGATGATTACCTTAGTTAACCAAGTGCAAACCTTGAAGAAACGCCAATAACTACAAATTTATATCTTCAAAAACATGCTCCAAATGCAGCTAATAGAAGGGGAAAACTATTACCACGGGTAAAGATCACGTTTCTAGGCACGGGGGAAATCTTTAATGGTAAAAATCATCGAAAACTGACCTTCATCAAGCAGGTATTCCATAGGAACCTTCTCTTAAGCATTTTTTCTGGTTTGGAAGTAAATTGAAATGTTTTCATGGCGTAAAACGTTGAGTAAGCCGACATACCACATTTTTTACCCGACCAGGATTCTGCGACGACAGTCCGTAGTAAAACTGTCATAACTTTTTACTCCGATGTCGGTTGGATACGGGGTTTTGTGCATTTCAAACTAGACTCATAGGCGTTCGATTTAATTAGTGACAGGCCTTCTAACTATTTTTATATTGCGAGAAAACATCCAAGACATTTGACCGAAAGTGAAGAAAATATTATTAGAGAAACTTCGATAACTTTTGCCGACTTTAGTTTCATTAATTTTCTTGACTTCCAAACTTAACATACAACCATTGTGCTATTATAATACCTCATAACACACTATTCTTATCATGTTTTACACTCATAGGCTTATCCACAAGGTATGGGACAAGTTAAACTTTTCAAATGGGCAAAGTTCTACCCGACCCATTTCTTTTATCATGAACTTTGTCTGAGGGGTCCCTTTTACCTAAAACATTAGTTTAGTTCCTTGATATTGCCACCTACTTGCAATCTTAATCTCCAATGTAAGATACAAAAGCATATACACCTCATATAACCATGCCATACTAGGCCACATATATTATGCACGATTAGGGAAAAAGTACGGGATCTTACATTCTCCCCCTCTTATGAACATTTGCCCGCAAATGGATCTAAACAATTCCTTGGTTGTATTTTTTTTTCTCACATCTTTATTTCGAAGCTTTCTTACTTGCCGATCTAAATTCACTATTGGTACCTATGCATAAGATAAATCCTCAGCGATACAAATATTTTCAATGGGCATAATACATGAAGGATCTCCAATGCACTTTCGCAAAATAGAAACATGAAATACAGGATGAACTGCTTCCAAATCTGAAGGCAAATCAAGCTCTTAGGCCACCTTACCGATCTTCTGAATAATCTTATACGGTCCAACGTACCTAGGAATGAGATTCCCTTTCTTTCTGAATCGTATGATGGCCTTCATAGGCGATACTTTCAGGAAAACCCAATCTTCTACCTCAAACTCTAAGTTTCGTCGGCGAACATCTGCATAAGACTTCTGTCGACACTGTGTTGTATGAAGTCAATCTATAATAAGCTTAACCTTTTCAATCGCTTGTTGGACTAGATTGGGACCAAGCAAATCTGCTTCCTCGAGCTCAAACCAACCGATTGGGGACCTACACTTCCACCCGTATAGTGCTTCATAAGGGGCCATCTGAATACTAGCTTGAAAGTTGTTATTATAAGTGAACTTGATAAGAAATGAGCTGATTTTCAGCTGAATGTAAAGCCTAGCATAATCTTCAGCTGAATATGTCATCCTAACTGGTAAGAAATGAGCTGATTTTGTCAGCCTGTCAATAATTACCCTAATGGAATCAAACCTTTGTGGAGTACGAGGCAAACTAGTGATGAAGTCCATATTTATCATATCCCATTTCCATAACGGAAGATCAGTATACTGGGTTAGGCCTCCAGGACTCTGATGCTCTGCTTTAACTTGTTGACAGTTGGGACATTCAGCTACCATCTCTGCAATATCTTTTTCATGCCATTACACCAATAGATATGTCGAAGGTCCTGATACATCTTTGTCGCTCCAAGGTGAGATGCATATCTAAAATAATGGGCCTCTGAAATAATATTTGTACGGAGCTTCTTAACTGCCGATACACATAAGCGATCCTGGTATCTAAGGACTCCATCTCCATATAGCTCAAATAAAGGGGTGTTGCTTCTTTGGAATCTTTTCCCTCAATTTCCTAAGCTCGGGATCTTTATGTTGCCACTTTTTCACTTTAGTCACAAAGGAAGATTCTACCATATTCTTAACTCCGCCTCATGCATCTACCAAGCGTACTTGCAAATTAACTAGATGGCATATGTCTTTTGTAATTCCAGCCTTATCAGCTTCAACATGACTTAGACTACCCCTGGACTTTCGGCTGAGCGCATCAAGAACAACATTAGCTTTGCCGGGATGATATAAAATGTCAACATCGTAGTCCTTTAATAATTCTAACCATCTCCTTAGTTGTAGGTTCAACTCCATCTGCTTAAGTAAATACTGAAGGCTCTGGTGATCGGTAAACACATGTATATGAACCCCGTATAGATAATGTCACCAAATTTTTAGGGCAAAGACAACTGCAGCCAACTCAAGATCGTGTGTGGGATAATTCTGCTCATGGTTCCTCAACTGTCTAGAGGAGTATGCAATTACCTTAACATACCTTACCATGCTGCATAAGAACACAACCTAGGACAATTCTTGAGGCATCACAATAAACAACATAGCCCTCATTACCATCTGGATGAGTTAGGACAGTTGCAGTGGTAAGCCTTTTTTTAGCTCATGAAAGCTCTGCTCGCATGCCTCGGTCCACTGAAACTTCGTTGCCTTATGTGTCAATTTTGTCAGTGGGGCAGAAATAAAAGAGAATCCCTCCACAAACCTTCGGTAATACCCCACCAAGCCTAAAAATCTGCGAACCTCCATAGCATTCAAGGTCCTCGGCCAAATCATCACTGCTTCAATCTTTTGTCCATCAACCTTGATACCCTCACTTGTATTAACATGACCAAGAAAAGCTAATGAGGTAAGCCAAAAATCACATTTAGAGAATTTAGCATATAACCAGCAATCTTGGAGAGTCTGCAATACAACTCGCAAGTGGTTTGCATGCTCTGCTTCCGACCGTGAATATATAAGAATATCATCAATAAACACAATCAGAAATTCACCAAGAATGGTTGGAAGACCCGATTCATAAGATCCATAAAAGCTGCTGGGGCATTTGTAAGCCCAAAAGACATGACAAGGAACTCAAAATGGCCATACCTCGTCCTAAATGTTATTTTTGGGATATCAACTTCCCTGATTCGCAACTGATGGTAACCAGACTGCAAGTCAATCTTGGAAAAGCATTTGGCACTTTATAATTGATCGAATAAGTCATCAATCCGTGGAAGCGGATATTTATTCTTTAAAGTGACTTTTTTAGTTGTCTATAGTCAATACACATCCGCAATGATCCATCTTTCTTTCGAACAAAAAGCACTGGGCACCTTATGGGGAAGTATTTGGCCTGATAAAGCCTTTATTGAGTAAGTCCTTAAGTTGTTCCTTCAATTCTCTTAGTTCTGCAGGTGCCATTCTATAGGGAGGAATCGATATAGGTTGCGTATCAGGAAGCAAGTCTATAGCAAAATCAATTTTTCTTTTTGGGGGAATTCCTGGAAGATAATCAGGGAATACCACTGGAAATTCATTCACAATAGGAATTGACTGAATAGTCATTGGCTCCTTATCAATATCCTGTACATGAACCATATGGTATATGCAACCTTTAGCAATCAACTTTCAAGCCCCAAGGTATGAAATAAACTTACCCTTAGGTGTGGCTGCATTACCCTTCCACTCAAGGAATGGCTCACTTGGAAAGTAAAATCAGACTATCTTTGCATGACAATCAATATTAGCATAGCAAGCTGCCAACCAATCCATACCCATGATAACATCAAAATCTAGCATAATCAACTCAACTAAATCAGTGGAGGTCGGATGATCATTAATTAATACCGTACAACCCCGATAGACACGACTAGCTAAAATAGAATCGCCAACCGTGTAGACACCTCAACTGGTTATGGCAACAACTCAGATTTCATGTCAATCTTACAAGCAATAAATAGAGTGATATATGAAAATGTAAAGCCACAGTCTAGCAATGTGTAAACAACTGGAGAAAATATCGTCAATATACCTATAACAACATCAGGGGATGCCTCTGAATACTATCGTCCTGTGAGTGCATAAAAGCGATTTTGACCACCGCTCGAACCTATATCTTCTTCACCTCTCCCACTACCACGACCCTGAGTAGACTGTGGTCCTGGTCGTGGGGCACAGACTGAGGGTGAAGATGTTGTTGTGGATCTTGGAGGCTGAGCTAGATTACCTTTGCTCAACCTCGGGCACCGACTAATAAATTGTCATGTCTGCCCACAATGATAACATGCACCTGAACCCTGTCTACACTGCCCAGTGTGCAACTTACCGCACTGTGTACAATGAGGAGTGGGATGTCTTACTTGTACGGAATGATCCTGTTGACGACCATCAGGCAGGCCGGAGCTCTAACTTAGTCCTGACTGACTATAACGATCAAACCGCGGTCCCTACACCTATGGTGACACACTACCCGCTGGCCGAGGTGGATATCGATGGAAAGGGGGCCTAAAATCACCATGTGGCTCGCTATAAGACCCCATAGTACGGGCCCTCTTACTCTGCTCCCTATCCCTGTGGGTATCACAAATCCGTTTAGAAAGGTCCTCTGTAGTCTGAGCGAAAGCCTATGTGTGGGAAATATCTATATCATCTGATAGGGATGCTACCCTACAATCTCTGATCAAATGATCTGCCAAACCATCAACATAATGATGAACTCTAGCTCTCATGGCACGTACAATATCTGGTCCATATCTTGCCAAAAAATTAAACTTGTGGCTATAATCCCTCACACTCATGGTTCCTTGCTTCAGATTGATAAGCTAGTCAAGACGGGCCTCTCGAACTTCTCATGGCAAATAGTAGGCAAGAAAGGCCTCAGAGAAGTCCTCCCACTCTGCTGGCGGAGCATCAGATCCTCTAGATCTCTCTCATGCCTCATACCAAAGGATGGCTACGTCACGTAGCCAAAAAGAACCCAACTCCACAGCCTCTGTGATGGAGGAATACATCACCCTCAATATTCTATATATGTGGTCTATAAAGTCCTGGGGATCCTCAGTAATACTAGATCCTCTAAATAACGGAGGGGCCAAATGAAGAAACTCTCGTACCTTCAAACTTTCCAACTGGTCTCTCTGAATATCTACTCCTGACTCCAGTTGTCGTTCATGAATAGAAACCATCCTAGTCAGCAACTGAACTGCCTCTCTCATCCCCTGCTCCCCACAGATCTCTGGTGGAGAAGAAATAGGTACTGGAGGTCCTATGTCCATAGCTTTCTCAGGTACCAATTGAACTGGAGAGGATGGGGGTACTACATCTCTTCGGGCTTGAATAGGTGTCGGGGAGGCTGGTACTAGGGGTACTGGAGATCCACTCTGTGCCTCCGAGGGAAATCTATCTCTTTTACCTGGTGGGGAACGTCTAGTACCTTCCCTTGGATCTATACCTATCTCTCGATCTGCCATATCCGGAGCGAGTGTAGCCTATTAGGACGAAACATAAAGCACGACTTAGATTTCAAATGTTCTTACACTTTTGCACTATAGCACAATCTATCAGTTTAATGAAATGTAACCATTCCTAAATGCGCTGTAGCCTCTTGATTATAAGTGTAGTGCACAATACACCCATAAATAAGACTCTACTAGACACGGCTTGTGGAACCCCCTGGGATACAACCTACTCTGATACCAAGTTTGTCACGCGTCGAAATAGAGGGCATAACTGGCACTAGATACCCTAATACATCGAGTTACCCACTGAAACATACTAACTAAACCAAACTTGTGAGGTAAAAAGTTTGGGCAACACAACCTCTAAAAAGTGAAGCCTGGACCTAGAGGTCATGACCTGAAAGATAATAACCATACAAACAATGGTAGACAAATCGAAAAAAAATAAAGATGTACTATCTAGCCGACGAGGCCACAACCGAAAACATACCTACTTACACACACACCTATATATATATGCCAAGACTATTGGCTGGAGGTTGAAACATACAAAAAGAAAACCCATAATATTGTGTCCACAATAGCCTCTATGAGTGACATAAGCACTGTCGGGACAAGACCCCGACTATACCCAAACTGTACAACAAAAAATAAACATCTTCTGATATCCCCATGCTAACATGGAGATTCCCAACTCATAGTTGAACCTGAATCCTAGCGGGTGGGTCGATTAGAGTCCCTGCCTCTACTTGCTCACACAAAACAAAAAGCAGCGTCCCCAGGCAAAGGGACGTCAGTACGAATAAAAATGTACTGGTATGTAAAGCTAAAAGTAAAATCATAAACATTTACTGTAAAAGGGTAATAGAGATACCACCTGAAACTGAAACCCAAATAATCTCCAAGGCTGACCTTTATCCCCCTACTACTTAAATATGCATGGTATGCTCATATAATCGTATGTCGTGAATATATATATATATATATATATATATATATATATATGCAAATGCATGACATACCCAACCAAATGCTAGCAATGGTGATGCTTTCACGTAGCGAACCGACATCATATTCGCCAACTTGTGGCCATATGTGTCTCATACGTATAAATATAGGCAATAGGCCCCATACCTCCCGATTATAGCTCGGGAGTAGAATGCATAGCATGTCATGTCATGGATTTATAACACCTATGAGTTACTATTGTCATGTTGCCAATCTTGGCCCATTTGTAGTCTTGTTCTCTTAACCCCATAATAACTTATGTATAACATATAACAATCTCATGAAACTTGATATGTTCTTCCAAATAAGCTTGAAAAGTTAACTCGAATTTTAGAAGGATAGCCTAACCTTGTTGATATTCATAACAAGTTTAAGGTGACTTACTTAGTTCCTAACTTGGTTCCTAGATAATTTATAAAAGAAATATTTCAAAAACCAAGTGTTCTAATAGTTTACATTTAAATTATATTTGAGAGTTTTGAAGGTCATGAGCTACTTTAAAGTTTTTCATTAATAATAACCTTAGTGGAGAAAGAGGGCTGGTCACAAGTAGTAAGGGTCTCGCGTGACATTTTAAGTAACATCACCCAAGGAAGAATACAAATTCATATGTGCGGACATATAATCAAGGAAACTGATAAAATGACGTGTAGATGTCGAACACTCTATTTCTCCGACCCAGTGAAATGTCAAAATAACAGAGTCATGAAAATAATTCAGCTGAGATCACAATGCCTTTCACTGAAGGTCTTTCTAGCAAGAGAATAGCAAAATATCACATTCGGCATTTTAGGAATTCCCTAGGAGTGGTGCTAAAATGAGGGACGTAGCTTCGCCTTAACATACCTTTTCAATGAACGCTCGAATGGCCGTAGCTTCTTCACGAAAGTTGTTCCTTACGTCCTAAAGTTCGCAAACGCTGTATATACACAGCTGGTACACACCTATAAACAGTTCATAATTGTTCTTAAATCGGCAGATTTGCCAAATGGCCTCTACTTGATGAAATGACCGTAGAACTTCATAAAAACAATCATAAAAGAGTCCCGAGATGATTACCTTTGTTAACCAAGTGTAAACCTTGAAGAAACACCAATAACTACAAATTTATATCTTCAAAAACTTGCTCCAAACGCAGCTAATAGAAGCGGAAAACTATTACCACGTGTAAAGATCACGTTTCTAGGCACGGGGGAAATCTTTAATGGTAGAAATCGTCGAAAGCTAACCTTCATCATGTCATAGGAACCTTCTCTTAAGATTTCTTTCTGGTTTGGAAGTAAAATGAAATGTTTTCATGGCTTAAAACGTTGAGTAAGCCGACATACCACATTTTTACCCGACCCGGTTCTGACCCGGATTCTGCCCCGTTAGTCCCTAGTAAAACCCTCATAACTTTTTGCTCCGATGTCGGTTGGATACGGAGTTTTGTAGGTTGTAAACTAGACTCATAGGCCTTCAATTTAATGGGTAATAGGCATTCTAACTCTTTTTATATTGGGAGAAAACATCCAAGACATTTGACCCAAAGTTAAGAAAATATTATTAGAGAAACTTCGATAACTTTTGCCGACTTTAGTTTCACTAATTTTCTTGACTTCCAAACTTAACATACGACCCTTGTGCTATTATAATACCTCATAACACACTATTCTTAGCATGTTTTACACTCATAGGCTTATCCACAAGGTATGGGACAAGTTAAACCTTTCAAACGGGCGAAGTTCTACCCGAGCCATTTCTTTTATCATGA
>JAJOOE010005815.1:0-12383 GCA_036250405.1 Solanum raphanifolium
TATGAAGTGACTTGTTGGCTTATGTGCTTATATGTCTTATGTGATTAATTGGTGAAGGTTGAGGTATGCATGGTAAGTGCACTTTGTGTGACCTTAAGATGGTGCCTTAGTGTGGGTGATGGTATGGGACGTTGCCCATACATTGCACAAAGGTATTGCTTAAGGGTTACTTAAGGTGGAGGTCCAAGGCAAGAAGGTAAAGGTAAATGGGTTATGTATGTTTATGAGGTATTGTGAAGCATATGACTTTGTATTGTTGGTTGTGACTTGTAAGGTACCTATTATGTTGATGTTCATGAGATTTTATTAAAATGGCATGAAAGCATAACTTCCGAACAAATGTCCTTTTTAGCATGTTTTGTATATCCTCATACTTAGTACGTGTGTTGTACTAACCCCTTTCTTTTATTTTACTTCAAGCGTAGGTTGTGATAACTAGAAGGAGATTGTGCTTTGAAGTTGCTTGGATTGCTTCTCTCTTCCAAGTCTTTGGTATGTCCTCAAGATTCGAAGACTATGTTTAGAAGTTTCTTAGTCATTGTAATAGACAGTTAAGTTTCATTTCATTTGTAAAGGGCCGTGTGCCTTAGTACGTTTTAAGTTCTTGTCTCAGATTGGCTAAAGAGACTTAGTAGTTCCTTTTGCATATTGATGTTTTCAAATATTGATGACTCTTGAGGTCTTATGGTTTTATTGAATAAAAGTTTTAAATTCTTAGTGATTTTTATGATCTATGCGATGAATAAATGCTAATGCTTGTATGAGACCTCCGAGAGGTCGAATAGACATGTAACGGCTAGGGGGTGCTCTTGGGTCATTTCAAACTTGGTATCAGAGCATTAGGTTTTAAAGATTTCTTATAGGTTCAAAGTCTCAAAAACGACATGTAGTAAAGTCTTGTCCATCGGTGTGAGTCGCGACACATCTATGAGTGAGAGGCTATAGGACGATAGAAGTTTCACTTTCTTTCATTATTCTAAATGTCGTGCCTTAGAGTTTGGTCTATAAGTGTCCTTTTCCTAATCCGTCTCTTGTGTTTATAGGATATGAATACGAGGGATAACTGGAGGAGAACGGAAGATAGGATAGATGATGGGGGAGTTCCTCCCTAAGGAATGCAAGGTGACCAAGCTCCTTTAGGTGGGCAAGATAATGTGGGTCCGGTGGTTCCCCCGGATATGACTAATGGGGAGATTAGAGAGGATTTTCTCTCCCTAGCCGATGCCATTACTACTCAAGCAAATAGAGATGTGGGGCCTAGGGTGAATGTTATTGAGAGTACCGTGGCCTCAAGGTTAAGGGATTTCACAAGGATAAATCCTCCTACCTTCTTGGGTTCTAAGGTGGATGAGGACCCACATAACTTTATAGATGAGGTGTTTAAGATTGTGGATGCAATGGGAGTGACTCCTAGGGAAAAGGCGGAGTTGTCTTCCTAACAACTCAAGGATGTAGCTCAAGTATGGTTTGAGCAATGGAGGGATGAGAGACCCATACGGGCTGCCCAATAGATTGGGGAGTGTTTAAGACGGCCTTTCTTGATAGGTTTTTCCCCTTAGAGTTGAGGGAGCAAAAGTTGGTTGAGTTCATGAACCTACGTCAAGGGAATATGAGTGTGAAGGAATACTCTCTCAAGTTTACCTAACTTTCTAAGTATGCTCCTACCATGCTAGTAAATTCTAGGGCTAGAATGAATAAGTTTGTGATAGGGGATTCCGGGTTGGTTGAAGAAGAGTGTCGTACGGTTGAGTAGTAAGGTTGTTGATATCCTTATCTTTTCCTTCTATTCTAATTCAAGCTTAAAACAAAGAGTTCTTAGTAGCATGTTTCATGTAGGAGTCTAATGTGAATTGAGTTTCGATGTTCTCCTTATGATGTGCATATTTTAGTTGAATTCTTGTTTAAATAAATAAATGAGTTTTCTTGATTATGTCCCTCATGATTTATATGCATTTATGAAGAATTGTTAAAATTGCCCCATGAGATGACTAATTGAGCATTCCTTGATGTGATCTTGATGTTGCATGATTATGCTCTTGAGAGAAATTGTAAGGTGATCCTATAAATGTTGTAATGAGCATGATATGATATGGAGAAGGAAGTTTCTCCAAAGAAATGAGAAATGGTAAAGTTTTGTGCATATTGAGTGGTAGATGTTATTCCTACTTCCTTGTATTGCATGAAAGTCTTGTTGTAATGCTTTTTATGTGGAGTTGATGTTTCCTCCTTGATGTGTGCAGTAGTAATGATATTACATGCTTGTTGTGGGCTATTAGTCCCAGAGTCTTTACTCAATAATGTTTGAAGTGTCTTTCGAGGGCGAATGTTCCCAAGTGGGGGATATTGTAACACCCCTCAAAATTAAGTAGGGTAAAGTAAAGCCTCACATGGGTGCTATGCATTAATAGCTTGTTAAAATAATGAAGAATAGCCTTTTTAGTCAGTTTTAAAGAGTTTGGAAGTCAAACGTCAAGGGACAACCAAGACGTTCGGAAACTAGTCTTTTACGTGCTGGTGTGTTCTAGTATGTTGTACATAATTTTATGTGTTTTTTGGAGTCTAAAATTAGTGGAGGTGACCTTAGTGTCTTAGTAAATGATTTTAGGGTCAAAACCTTCAGGTACGACACCCTGGGACCACCCTAAGGGTCCTTGAGGAGGACCCCAACCCTTGGCCAACCAAGCTGCAAAGGCAGATTGAAAATGTGCATGGAGGGAGCATCTCTGCGTCGCGGATTAGCTCCACCAAGGGCCAAAAGTTTGGTTCGAATCGTGGACGTGTCGCTGACTCTTTTGCCACAAAATTTAATTTCCAGAAACTTGTGGGAACACCTCCACGTCGCGGACTTGTTTCCCGATGAAATCTGTGAAAATAAAACTCAAGTTTCACTTATTTAAAAGGTTCAACTAAGTGAGGTGTAGTTTGGGTACTTTGGGGAATTATTATAAACGGTTATTCTACGAATTTTACTGTATTTTAAATGGTTAAAACCCCAAAAACCTAGAATTAGACCTCGTTATCCAAATTGAACCTTCCCTCTCAAATAAATTGTCTCTCTAGAACTCCATGGAAGACATTAATGAAGCTTCAAGCTGGGGGATGGGTTCCTTCTGATTTCTCCTTCATTTTCCTAGGAAATTAATCATAAAGGTATGGGAATTTTATATTTGACTCTCCTTTCAATCAAAGAGCCAAATCAAAGTGATTTTAATGTTTTTCAAAAACACTAAAAACCCCAATTTCAATTCTAATCTTGGGTTCTAGCATGAAAGTATTTCAAATGATGATTTATCTTAATATTGATGGTTTTAAGATAAAAAACTCCATGAACCCTTGCATATTATGAAATCCTAATTTTGGGTCTAAAGTGGGTCTATTTATTATGAGATAATAATGTAATATTAATGTGTAGATTGTTATGGGCTTTTGATTTATGTATTGTTCTACATTGAAATATGTGGAATTGACGGTCAATTGTGTTATATTGGATGTTGGCCTTGAATGGGAAATTGTGACCTAAGGCTTATGATGATGATAAAGTTCTCAATAGATTATTGATTCTAGTATTTTTTTATAGATATATATATATGTTGCAGTTGTTAGAATTGTGAGGTTTGATCCCTTTGAAAGTGGGGAGTTGTTTACTTTATAAACATGTTATGATCATGGCCTTGTAGGCAAAGTTGGATGATTGTTGGTTTGAGTAATAAGGATTATGTGAAGGTAATGTGATATGATGTGAATTTCTGTATGGTTTAAGAGCATGAAATGTGACCTTGTGTAGAGATTTTATGTGTTATGCTTGGCTGTTGTCTTCTTTGAATGACTTATAATGAAGAAGAGGTTAGGATAGACTATGTTTACCTACTCTCACACCTAGTGAAAAATGAATGAAAGAATGTAAGAATGAATGAAAAGAAAGGGATTTAATGGTAATGAATGAAAGTTGGGTCTATTGTAAGGATAGTCTCATAAAGTACTCCTTTAAATGAATGGGGTTCCTAGATGAGAATACTTAGTAGCAATCCTTATCCCTAAATGAATGAATGTTGGGTTAGGATGAGCACTCCTTCGTGAGTTGAGATGAGATTATTAGTAGCAATCCTTATCGGTAAATGAATGAATGAAATGAATGTCCTAACTCCGTGGGGGAGTAATGTCTAGCACTGAAAGGATATGAAGATAGCTGGATACTCCTTCGTTAGTTGAGATGTGAGTATTTTGTAGCAACCATTAAGATGGGTGCTCCTTCGTGAGTTGAGATGAGTGTACCTAGAAGCAATCCTTCTATCCCTTAACTATGTGCCCACATAGGACTAGCTAGTGGTCTCTACCACGTAATGGCTAAAAGAATGACCCTACCTGAGGCAAGTAGGGATCCCTCATCCGATAAGGGTACTACCGGGATTCCATGTCAAGCTCCATGGTCTATGTCGGTTAAGGCTCTTCCCCCACATTAATGAATGAATGAACTAGGGTCTCTTATGGATGTACTACTTAGGATAGGTGGTTGAATGGGACATCATCTAGCCATTGCACAAGTAGATATTTAAGTGAGATCTTGGTGTGTCTTAGTAATGATAATGAATGAATGAGTCTTATTGGTCTAATTAATGAAAGTGTTGGTCTTTGAGCATTCTAATGTGAAAGTGAGTCATAGTGAATTGAATGTAAGTGCTTATGTTGAATTGAATGTTTGTGATGATCTTATGTCATTAGTGAATGAAGTTGTCTAAATGCATTAAGTTGAATCAACGATTTATGTTGAGATGTGAAGGGAACTTGTCTTGTGTAGTCTTAAGGATCACTTGGGTGTGGTATGGAGAGGTTGTATGGGATGCCTCACCATTTCTTACTTAGATGAGTGTTCTAGTTTTATGAAGTGACTTGTTGGCTTATGTGCTTATATGTCTTATGTGATTAATTGGTAAAGTTTGAGGTATGCATGGTAAGTGCACTTTGTGTGACCTTAAGGTGGTGACTTGTTGTGGGTGATGGTATGGGACGTTGCCCATACATTGCACAAAGGTATTGCTTAAGGGTTACTTAAGGTGGAGGTCCAAGGCAATAAGGAAAAGGTAAATGGGTTATGTATGTTTATGAGGTATTGTGAAGCATATCACTTTGTATTGTTGGTTGTGACTTGTAAAGTGCCTATTATGTTGATGTTCATGAGATTTTATTAAAATAGCATGAACGCATAACTTCCGAACAAATGTCCTTTTTAGCATGTTTTGCATATCCTCATACTTAGTACGTGTGTTGTACTAACCCCTTTCTTCTATTTTACTACAAGTGTAGGTTCTGATAACTAGGAGGAGGTTGTGCTTTGGAGACGCTTGGATTGCTTCACTCTTCCAAGTCTTTGGTAAATCCTCAAGATTCGAGGTTTATGTTTAGAAGTTTCTTAGTCATTATAATAGACACTTAAATTTCATTTCATTTGTAAAGGGCCGTGTCCCTTAGTACGTTTTAAGTTCTTGTTTATGATTGGCTAAAGAGACTTAGTAATTCCGCTTGCGTATTGATATTTTCAAATATTGATGACTCTGGAAGTCTTATGGTTTTATTGAATGAAAGTTTTAAATTCTTAGTGATTTTTATGCTCTATGCGATGAATGAATGCTAAGGCTTGTATGAGACCTCCGAGAGGTCGAATACGCATGTAACAACTTGGGGGTGCTCTCGGGTCGTTTCAGTGAAAGAGTATGCATTAAAATTCACTCAATTGTCCAAGTATGCTCCTACTATGGTGGCGGATTCAAGGGATGAGATGACTAGGTTTTTAACGGGTGTGTCTGGCTTGGTAGTAAAAGAATATCGTTCGGCAATTCTCCATCATGATATGGATATCTCATGTCTTATGGTGTATGCCCAACAAATAGAGGAAGAGAAACTCAAGAAAAGAATAGGGAGGTGAAAAGACCTAGGACCGGTGATGGTAACTTCTCCAATACTAGGTTCGATGGACAAGGTCAACCAAGGTTCAAACACAGGTTGTCAAACCAAGGCTTCTCTAGTGCTCCAAGGGTCAACAAAGATAGGGTTTCAAACGCTATTCCTCAAGGAGGTTATAGTGGTGGTTCTTATGTGGTTAGGCCTAATTGTGCAAAGTGTGGAATAAAACCTGATGGCAAGTGCCTAGTTGGCGCAGACGGTTGCTATGGTTGTGGAAATAGGGGCCACAAGATGAGAGATTGCCCGATGCTCATGGCCAAGGGGAAAGAAGACAAGCAAACTCCTTCTAGCAGTTCAAACTCCAATGCTCCAAAACAAAATTGCTTTTATGCTCTTACAATCCAGAGGTGACCAAGAGAGCTCCCCGGATGTTGTGACCGGTATGTTAAAAGTTTTCCTTATTGATGTGTATGCCTTGTTAGATCCCAGTGCTATTTTGTTCTTTGTGACACCCTATGTGGCCATGAAGTTTGATATGCTCCCCAAAGTGTTATTAGAACCTTTTCTGGTCTCTACCCCGGTTGGTGACTCGGTGGTGGCTAAGAGAGTCTATAGGGGATGTCTCGTTTTGTTTTCCCATAGAGTTACTTTGGTGGATTTGGTAGAGTTAGATATGTTAGACTTTGATGTGATTTTGGGTATGGATTGGTTGCATGCATGTTATGACTCTATCGGTTGTAGGACTCGGGTGGTTCAATTCCAATTTCCAAATGAGCATATCTTAGAGTGGAAGGGGTAGGGGGGGATTCTACACCTAGGGGTCAATTTGTCTCTTGTCTTAAAGATAGGAAGATGATCTCCAAAGGGTGTATTTACCATCTTGTTAAGGTGAGGGATGTTGAATCTGAAACCCCTTCTCTAGAGTCAGTTCTAGTAGTGAATGAGTTCCCGGAAGTTTTTCCCGATGATTTGCCCGGTATTCCTCCCGAGTAGGAAATAGATTTTGGTATTGACCTTCTTCCGGATACGCAACCTATCTCCATTACTCCTTATAGAATGGCTCCGGCGGAGTTAAAAGAGTTGAAGGAGCAACTAAAGGATTTGTTATATAAGGGTTTTATTCGACCGAGTATCTCTCCATGGGGTGCTCCGGTGTTGTTTGTTAGAAAGAAGGATGGATCTCTTAGAATGTGCATCAATTATCGCCAATTGAATAAAGTGACCATCAAGAATAAGTATTCTCTCCCAAGGATAGATGACTTGTTTTACCAACTTCAAGGGGCTAGCTATTTCTCTAAGATTGATCTTAGTTCGGGTTATCACCAATTGAGGTTGAGAGTGGTTGATAATCAGAAGACGGCTTTCCGAACTCGATATGGTCATTATGAATTCATAGTAATGTCGTTTGGGTTGACTAATGCTCCGGCAATGTTTATGAATTTGATGAATATAGTGTTTAGGAAATACCTAGACATGTTTGTGATTGTCTTTATCAATGATATTTTGATCTATTCAAGGAGTGAGAATGGACATGCTAACCATTTGAGAATTGTGTTGCAAGTTCTTAAGGACCAACAACTTTTTGCAAAGTTTAGCAAGTGTCAATTTTGGTTAAAGTGTGGAGCTTTTCCTTGTCATATTGTGTCAAGCAAGGGTATTGAGGTAGATCGTAAGATGACAGATGTGGTAAAGAGTTAGCCTAGACCTCTAACTCCTTCCAACATTAGAAGTTTTTTGGGTTTGGCCGGTTACTATAGAAGGTTTATTGAGGGATTTTCCTTCATTGCTTCTCCGTTGACGGCTTTGACTCAAAAGAAAGCTATGTTTGTGTGGTCGGAAGCTTGTGAGGAAAGTTTCCAACAGTTGAAAGATAGACTTACTTTTGCTTCGGTATTGACCTTATCAGAGGGTACAGATTGTTTCATTGTTTATTGTGATGCCTCTAGAGTGGGGTTGGGATGTGTCCTCATGCAAAATGGTATAGTGATTGCCTACGCTTCAAGGCAACTTAAAATCCATGAAAAGAATTATCTGACCCATGATCTTGAATTAGCGGCGGATGTGTTTGCCTTAAAAGTATGGAGGCATTATTTGTATGGGATCCATGTGGATTTTTTTACCGATCACAAGAATCTTCAATATGTGTTTAGTCAAAAGGACTTGAATCTTCATCAACGAATGTGGTTAGAATTATGACTTGAGTGTCCTTTATCACCCCGGCAAAGCTAACGTGGTAGCAGATGCACTTAGTAGATTGTCCATGGGTAGTGTGGCTCATGTAGAGGGTGAAAATAAAGAATTGGTTAGTGAGATCCATAGATCGGCCCGACTAGGTGTCCAACTAGTGGATTCCACCAAGGGTGGTTTCATGGTCCATAATGGTTCCGAATCATCCTTTGTGATTGATGTGAAGTCTAAGCAAGATCTTGATCCTATATTAGTTGAGTTGAAAGAGTCGGTACTGAAGAAATCCGTTGAGACTTTCTCCCAAGGGGGAGATGGGGTGCTTAGGTACCAAGGTCGGTTATGTGTTCCGAATGTTGATGGTTTGAGGGAACAAATTTTAGAGGAAGCTCATAGTTCTCAGTATTTTATCCATCCGAGAGCCACCAAGAAGTACCGTGATCTACGGTAAGTCTTTTGGTGGAATTGTATGAAGAAAGATATTGCGGAATTTTATCAAAATGTCCTAATTGTCAACAAGTTAAGGTTGAGCATCAAAGGTCGGGAGGCTTGTCCTAAGATATAAGTATTCCCACTTGGAAGTGGGAAGATGTAAATATGGACTTTATTGTTGGTTTGCCTCGCACCCGAAGGAAACATTATTATATTTGGGTCATTATAGATCGGATGACAAAATCAACCCACTTTATTCCCGTCAAGGTCTCTTTTACAGAGGAAAACTATGCCAAGTTGTACATCAGGAAAATAGTGATGTTGCATGGGGTTCCTTTATCTATTATTTCAGATCGAGGTACTCAAATTATTTCACACTTTTGGAAGTCATTCCAAAAAGGACTTGGTACTAAGGTTAAGCTTAGCACTAATTTTCATCCCCAAATTGATGGGAAAGTGGAGCATACCATCTAAACATTAGAAGATATGTTAAGGGCATGTGTTATAAACATCTAGGGTAATTGGGATGACCACTTTCCATTAATAGAGTTTGCCTAAAATAATAGTTATCACTCAAGTATCTGTATGGCTCCCTTTGAAGCCTTGTATGGTAGGAGATGTAGGTCTCCGATTGGTTGGTTTGAGGTGGGTGAAGTTGCTTTGATAGGTCCCGAGCTAGTTTATGAAGCCATTGAGAAAGTTCGTCTTATTAGAGAGAGGTTGAGAACTACTCAAAGTACACAATACTCTTATGCCGATGTGAGAAAAAGGGATCAAGAATTTGAAGTTAATGATTGGGTCTATTTGAAAATCTCACCCATGAAGGGTGTGAAGAGATTTGGCAAGAAAGGGAACTTAGTCCCCGGTATGTAGGCCCATATCAAATTTTGAAACGTATTGGGAAGGTTTTTTATGAGTTGGATTTGCCAAATGAGTTGGCCCCGGTTCATCCGGATTTTCCAAATGAGATACGACATCCATTATTCCCCTTGAAGGGTTTAGAGTTGACAAAAGTATTTCATATGAAGAGGTTTCGGTAGAGATCCTAGACCGGCGAGTCAAGGGATTGAGAAACAAGGAAATAGCTTCCCTAAAAGTTTTATGGAGAAATCATTTAGTTGAGGGTGCTACTTGGGAGGCTGAGGACGATATAAAGTCCTGATAACCTCATCACTTTCCTTCCACTCCTATTCAAGCTTAAGGTAAGTAGTTCCTCTTGTGTTTTAGTGTTTTGGGAGTCATGTGTGTGGTATGTGTTTTTCCATGATTTCCTTATGTTATGCATGTTCTTGATGAAATTCATGTTTAGTAAGAAAATGAGTTTTTATGATTGATTTTCCTCATGTTATTGTGCATTGAGTATGAGTTGCCTATTGATTTCATAAGATGAATTGATGAACATGCTTTAGTATGATTTTGAAAGTAATTGCATATTGGCTTCTTGATATTTTGTTGAGCATTCTTTTAGTTAGAGAAGGTAGTTCCTCCTATGATTATGAGAAAGGTTGAAATTTCATGCATACCGGGTTGTTAGATGTAGTTCCTACTTCCTTGTGATGCACTGATTATGTTTGAGATGGAGTTGATGTTTCCTCCTTTGAATTGTGCATTATTTTGACATTGCATGCATGATGGGCTGCTAGTTTTGAGTCTTTAATTCCATCAGGTGCCTACAGCGTCATTCGAGGACGATTGTTCCCAAGGGAGAAATATTGTAACACCCCGGAAACTAGTAGGCTAAACTAGAGCTTAACATGAGGGCTAGAGTCATAAATGTAACTCCCCGTACTTAGAAATAAAGGTCTCATGTTAGAACGTCAAGGTACGACCCCCAAGGACAAACCATGGGTCCTTGAGGAAGACCCTAGAAAATGGCCTGGATAGTGACCCATGAGGGAACCTACGCCCCGTAGGTCCATCCACGCCTATGGGTGAGGGGTCGTGGATGGAGGCCCCAGGAACCGGGTCTCTAAACCTAGACCACGGTTCACCAGCACGGGGGGTCATGGGTGGTCACCTGTGATCTGTTTTGAGGAATTAGTTAGGGGCACTTTGAGGTTTTATGAATTAATTAGTTATTAAGTGATGTTGTTTTGTTCTAAATTACACTAACTATATAATGATTTAAGACCTCTAAATTAAGTCATCTTTCTCATTATTCCAAAATCCCAAACCAAAACCAACTTCTCCCCAAATATTCTCTCTCTAGAACTTCAAGGAAAAAGAAGAAGGAAGTTGGATCTAGAGTTGAAGGAGCAAGGTTTTCTTCTCAAATTCATTGGATTTCATTGCTAAGGTATGGTATCTCTTCATCCATGGATAGAGTTCATCCATGAAGTCCCTTCAAAACTCAATTTCAAAGATGGAAATTCCCGGAAACCTAGGGTTTGACTCCAAGTCATGGGTTCCTTTCAAAAACCATTATAATGATTTAATTACCTTATAAATCAATTGAATTGATGATTTATTATGGCTTTTATATTGAAATCTCCAAGAATCCATTAAATCCCCATATTCCCAATTTTTTACCTTGTGAAGTGGGTGAATTGATGAAAAAAGGATATTATGAGATTATGCTTGTAGTAATTGAGTTATTTGAATCTTCTTATTATCTATATCTAAGGTAGTAATTCTAGATGTGTTGAGTGAATATTATCTTTGATCCTTGAAGGGAAAAGCATGAGAATTATGCATGATTATGGGATTTATGTATATGCTTTAAGAACACTTTGAGAGTAAAGTGATTATAATTATAATCTAGTTGTTGTGTTGTTGAAAGGCTACCCTCATATATACACCTATGTATGAATATGATTTGTTGTGAAAGGTTTTCTCACAATATGATGATTTTAAGGTTGAAAGGCTATTCTCACCTATTGAATATATGAGCTATAGTATGAGTTATGTTGGATTCAGTGTCAATACATTCTTCCATGAATATGAACTTAAGTCAAGACTTAATATGAACTCCGTGGGAATTAATTCTTAGCACCGAGTGGATAGCAATATTAGATTGAAGCCCTCACGATAGTAGAGGCCGGGTTTCTAGGAGCAATCTCTTGGGATGGAACCCTCACGATAGTAGAGGCTGGGTTCTGTAGTAGTAATCCCCTTATCCTATAAACTATGTTCCCTCATAGGTTATTTAGCTAGTGGATCCACCTAAGCTAAGACTATGGTTCTACCTTAGCCAAGTAGGACAACCCCTTTTCTGTGTGCGGTAGACACCGGATTCCATGTTAAGCTAACATGGTCTATGTCGGTGAAGGCTAATCCCACTACGCTAGTACGAACAAGAATATGAATTATGGACTATAGCAACACAAGAAGCTTTACTTAGTATTGGTGATATTATGGGATCTTATTCATACATTGCACAAGTTTGCTTTGAGGGGTTTTTGTGGTATGCTCCTCTTATGGTATGTGATGTTTGCGTAATGAAGACACAATTTTTTATGCAAGTGTCTACGATCGTACAATAGTTTAGTAACCCAACCACAGGTTGGGATCGTACCAAGAGAGTGGTTTTGAGAATTCATAAAAAAATAAAATTTAGTTCTTACTAGTCATCGAAAAATATATTAACGAGTAAAAACATTGTAAATTAAAAAAGGGCGACACAAAAGTGTCAATTAACAATAGGGGGTTTTGTTACAAGTAAGGTAAAAACAGTAAAATAAACAAGGGTTTCTAAGTAATGAGAGGGGATCCTTGGGATGTGATGGGAATACGAGTTAAGCTAGATTATTGGATGCATTCTTGCGATAGAAAATTTATAGAGTAATAGTGACTAGGCTAAGCTTTATGTGGGAATAAGTTCTCTCTCGAGCAACTTACCTCGTTTCAAATGGGTTCCTCTCGGACACCCA
>JAJOOE010005817.1:0-16881 GCA_036250405.1 Solanum raphanifolium
TTGGTGTTTGGTCTAATTTTCTTGGGGGAAAAGTCTACCAAAATCCAAAACACTTTCTTTCAAATATCAACTCAATCTATCGAATAGTCAACCCAAGGCCTTTTCACTTGCTGATTTGAGTGTTTTCTTGAAGCCACCCCGCAAAACTTAATTGGGTTTCTTGTTTCTCCTTTTGTAGTTTTCTGAAAATTCTTCTAAAATCTTCATCAACGTTATCGTTGTGGAAAACATTTCGAATATGTGCAATGCAACCTTTCACTTTGTTCATGGAAAAACACTTGACTCATAACGTGTTTAATCACCCTTGACTCAACATCGAAAAATTATATTGTGTATATAAAATTAAATATTATTTTTAATATGTTTATATCAAAAACTTCGTCACTGCCTGTTCCTAAAACTTTGTTTATCTAGCTAGTTTTCTTGTAGTAGCAATGTACCACTTAATTGTTATCTGAGCTAAATATGACACTATTAATTAGTAGCTTGATCACGGCGGCTTTGGCATTTTGTTAATAGAAAAGATGGAAAACCTGCTCAACTACACAACTATTCTGTCGGTTTGCCGGAACCAAGTGCTTTGAAGTCAAATTCTACGTACGATGTAAAAAAAATTTGTGTAAATAAAACTGATATATATAGTTCGAATTCTGATCAGTCATGTCATTGTTTAAAGTTATTGCGATTTTGACTTATCAAACTATGAGTCAAATGGTGATCACCTATTGATTGTTGTATGCTCCCTTTCATTTTTCTATATCTATGATTGAAAGAACTAATATTGTTTAAATTCTTGATCCGTCATGTCACTATTTAAGATTATTGCAAATATTAGCAATTTAAACTTTATCAAACTATGATTCAACAGGACTTATTGGCCGTGGTATACCTTTCATGTTTTGTATTGACATAGGAGTAGAACTAATATTGTCAAAATTTTAGTTGCGTCTTGTCTCTATTCAAAATTATTACAGATTGGACTTATCAAACTACGATTCAAATGGTGACCTGTTGACTATTGTATACCTTTCATTTCCTATAGAGGAATTTAAAAAATAATCAAGATTATTAATTGCAATTTGGACTTATCAAACTACGATTAAAATGGTGACCTATTAATCGTTGTATACTTTTCATTTTCTATAGAAAAATGAACAGAACTAATATTGTTCAAATTCTAGACGTGTCATGTCACTATTCAAGATTGTTACAATTTGAATTTATCAAACTACAATTCAAATGGTGACCTATTAACCGTTGTATACCTTACATTCTTTATAGAGATATGAGTAAAATTAATAGAGATAAGTGTCAAAAACACATTTTAACTATCTTCTTTTTTGAGTTTCATACCTAAACTATCACTTTTTAGTTTGAGAAACACATATCTCTTTTTTTGTTTAATTTTCTTTTATAAAAAATTTTAATTTTGTTTTTTACTTTATCTCCCCCTCCCCCTCAAATACTAATTTAGATATTATTTTATTTTCTTAAAATAATTTTACCCACTCCACCTAACCCCCGCTTCCAAATTTTTTTTCTCGTTTTGTGTTAGATATATACATATCGAATATATTTTTTACTTGTCGCCGCAAGACTTTTTTTAAAATAATTTTTTAATTTATGTTATATTCGGTACACAAGTAGAAAAAATTCCTAAAAATATATGTACATATCTAACACAGAATGAGAAAATGTAAAAATAAAATAAATAAATTAGGAGCGGAGGGTTAAATAGGATGGGGTGAAATTTTTATTTTTTAAAAAATAAAATAATATCAATTTTTTGGGGGAATGAGTGGGTGGTTTGGAGGGAGGAGGGGGAGGGGGTGAAGTATGATTTTTTAAAAATATTTTATAAAAGAAAATTTTAAAGAAAATAAAAGGACAGGAAATTGTGTGGGGGAGGGTGAGGGGTACGGGGAGGTGTTGGTGGAGTGGGGTAAGAAAAATAATTTAAAAAAATATTTTTTTGGAAATAGTAATACTTTAATCTTTAATCTTTAATTTTTAATTAATATTAATAGCTTATTATTTAATTTTTGTCAAGGTGAAATATTTTATCCAAGTGGATTGTCATGTGTTAAGGTTTTATCAAATAAAAGAGAGAGTACTGTATATTACACACACAATTGAGGTGTGTTTCTCAAACTAATAAATGATAGTTTAGGTATGAAACTCAAACTTTCAATAGTTTAGGTATGAAACTTAAAAAAAATGATAGTTTAGATGTATTTTTGACACTTATCTCAAACTAATATTATTCAAATTATACAAGATTATTACAAATTGAACTTATTATATTGACAGTTGTTTACCTTTCATTTTTTGTTTTCCTAATAGAGATATGAATAGACGACTTAAATATTGTTGAATGTGGTATCTTAGGCCGAAATTCTCGGTCAATCAATACTCCACTAAGTTATAAAAAAAAATATATTACGTAGGGCTTCATTGCCCATAACGCCATCATTGAAGTTTCAATAATAACTAAACACTATATTGATTGATTAAACTGAACAGGAACTGATGTTGATTTTACCGGCACCCTTAATTCTAAAGCTTATTAAATAGTTCATAATAAAATGAAGTCCTCATCCTTTAGCAAATCAGTGGGTTGGAGAGTGGGACCTAAATGATGCATGTCCGATGTAACATTGCCAAACTTAAAAGTGATCACTAAATTCTTATCATTACAACGAATTTTACCCCTTTTCTGCTTTTCTTTTGTAGTTATTTCTCGTAGAGAATCATGCATTGAGTTGTGAGTTCAATGCATGATTCTCAATATGGTATCAAAGTATGACTCATTTTAATTCTCAGTTTTGATATTGGGTACTTCTATTAAATTTTCTATTCATTTGATGTTTAGTACTACTGAACTTGAGGGAATGTGAAGAATCCCACATCAATCTTTAAAGGAATTGGTGATCTTTTTAATATGACTTGGATAATTCTTTACTCATGAGCTAGTTTTTTATTAATTTTGGCTCAAATCCATTTGATATTTCCTTCCATCAAAGATAAACTTTTTGCCATTTTTGGGGTTTGGAACTTTTATAGAGGGAAGATTTACCATGATTTATTACTATTAGGAAATGATTCAACTTATTTATCTCACTGTAACAATTCTTTTACACTCACTACTTTCTTAACCTATTATAGCACGTTACCTACTTTTATTTTCTGAGTTACTTATATGCTAATCTCATTGTCACTAGAAGTGGATCTACTATATATGGTTATTATGGCTTCACATGAACCCTATATTTTTTGTATATGTATAAATATTTTAGTGTGAACTCATTAAATATTATTACTGTATTAACCTAAATCACTCTGTGAATAATCAAAATTCTCACTTATGGACACTTACGTTCACTTTTTTTAACTTCTTTTTTTCGGTGAGTTGCATGATAGATGCTTGCTTGCTATAGGCATCTAGGTAGGTACTCCCTATATGCTATACATATGGAAAGTGAAGACAAAAAAGTTGTTTGCTTGCCATTCATGAGTAATTAAGTTGAGAACTCAAGCCCGCGCACTGCGTATGCTTATATATAAGTTATAAGTCCACTAATTTTATTAATTATACAGACACGAGATGCTTGGCTTTATCATCTCAGTGTGACACAGTGAACCTCAACTATAGAGACATGCCTACATAAAAATCCAAAATTGTTGCTTAATTAATTAATCAAGTCAACCCCTTTACTAATTTATATGATACACTTTTTTTTAGTTTGTCCAAAAAAAAAAAAAAAAATACCTCCGTTCACTTTTAATTGTCATGGTTTTCTTTTTTAGAGTCAAATGATAAGTACTTTGACTAACATTTTATGATGTATATTGTCATCATATTGATATGAAAAAAATTACAATTTATAGTACTTTTCGTATAGGTTTTGAAATTTTTTGTTTAAATTATCAAATTAATGTAATCTAATTTCACTTTGAAAATTAGTCAAATTGACTTCGAAAAGCACAACATGAAAATTAAAAGTGGACGAAGGGAGTATGTTTTCTTATTTAGCAAATATTTAATGACATTATCAACATTTCCATGTGGATTCCACTTATTCGGTAAAAAGGTCTAATCTTCTATATAAAAATCATTCATCTTACGGATAGTTTTGTAATATGGTAAAGTTTTCACATATTTCTTAAACTCCGTACTCAATCAGACTACGTCACATAAATTGGAATGGACAGTAGCAGAGCCAAATATACTGGTTGACGCTCCTTCGTCAGAAAATTACATTGTGTAGTTAGGTAAATATTTTTTTTTATGTATAGACATTACATATCGACACTCATTTACTTCTACTCAGTTTTACTTCTTTATATTTTGATACCCTTTAATCAAAATTCTGACTTCGCCACTCGACCGAGGGAGTAGTAGAATTATTTGAAGGTTGAAGTGGATTAGTAATTGGAGAATGGGGATTCATTATTGTCTAGAATATGGAAAAATATTGTAGTGAGTAGTAGTCTATTCGTGATTAATGATGGTAACAGAAAAGAAAAGTAAGGTAATGATTCAAAATGGGCACACAATGCTTAGAATTCTCTGAGCATAATGTAGCCACGTTTTACGAAACAAGGCGTGCGCAATGATTTTTAATGCCCTTTGCCTTGCAAAATTATGATTTTTATGGTCTCTACAATTCTTGTGGACCATTATTAAATCGACCTATTTTTTGACCGACTCTGAAATAGAAAGACAAAATAATTGACTAAATTGCTAGTAACTCTTCTTCTCTCTTCCTTTTTTTATCTATGCATTTTTCTTCTTCTTCATCTACTCATTAAAAGGGAATTTGGTCTCTTTTTATTATGTTGCCTCGACATTCTTACTTTTCAAACAGGAGTTTTGGCTTATGTTTTGAGATGAAAATTAGAGGATAACATGGAAGCGTGTCTGCTTACAAAAACACTCATGAAAATGCTCTTTTTCTAGTTTTTCATTTACTAAATTTGTCCCGACAAAGCGTTTTAGCATGACCCCTACCATGTAAATAAAATTTAAAAGATGACTAATTTATCGCAGCACTAGTAGAAAATAGTGTTGGTGTCTCAAATGAACCACACTAGATGCCAACGAAAGGATCGATCTAGGATTCTATAATTTCTCTTAATATTATATAGTTTAAATAAAAGTTATTATGGTTGGCCCCTGGTGAGGTTGATTTATTCATTTAAGGCGTAACATGTGCATGCAATTAGCCCATGTTTGTTTCCTATCGAGAGAATGTTATGGAATTAAATGGATTTGGCCCTTGTGGGGTAGTACATTGAAATGTGTGTACAAAAATTACTAACATGATAAAATCAAGATCGAACATGATATTAAGATACAAGAATAAATTTAGACTCATAAGGATAATTAATTAGTCTTCCTCTCTAGAACTTTTTCACAACATGGATGGATATACAATTACCACATCCAACATATATATTCAAATTAGCCCATGCTTGGATTTGAAATATTCTGATGATGCTCAATCTTCTAAAGGGGTCACGTAATGAATTTGCTTAGACGTGTGTGTGAGTGTGATCAGTCGTTGTTGGAGTCGCTTATTGAACCAATATGCAATAATTAAAAACTCCCACCCCACTAAACATACAGATAAGGTCAATTTATTGCCCTCTTAAGGGTCATCATACATATATATAGCTCATTTGGTGCACCAAATGCATGCACTTAAAGGAAGCCTATAGATAACATGTTTAATTTGAACCATGTAATGCTGAATGCATCCTCCCTTAACATAAAGAGGGATTAGTTAGACCAGGGGCGAATGCTACAAATTTGATTACGGTCCTATAGATTCAAGATAACTCAATAATTTTAGCCTAGACCTTGGATTTGTATTTTAAATTTCACTTAATATGTATAAATAGCTTGATCGCGTTTAGATTTTACAACTAGGCTTGTTCCTGATTATTATCAAAGTAAATGGCCACGCTTACAAGATTGAAAATTAATGATATGGACTACATGTCTCCAACTCAAACACATATGAGCAAGTGCCCTACTTATATACATACAATCAATTTCAGTAGTGATATTTGACTTACTTTTTAATAAACTAGTAGCAGCGTAGCTACATGTAGTGAAGGGGCGTCAGTCAAACATCATTCATCAAAAAATTATTCTACTATATATAAATTTTTTTTATATAAAGTATATTAATTAAAAATAATTTTTCATACATGTATAGTAAATCTTGAACACTCTTTAAATACCTAAACAACTTCAAAACCCATCATTTTGTTATGAATTGGGTGTTGAAGTCCCATCCTATTCAATGAATACTATTAGCATTCCTTTTGAGCTTCATCATATAAAACAAAAGGCAATTCTCAACAACTATTTAATAAAAACAAAAATAATCAATTAGATCCTGTTTTTTCTCACTTGACGAGACGTATACAATCGAGGATGTTTGTCCTTTTGTAACAATAAAAGATCCTTTTTTCTTTCTTTGATGATTGATTATTTTTATTTGAATTTGTTATATTGCAAAGTCTAATCAAATGTGGCTGTAAAGAAAGTCGATCGATAAAACTCTATTTGTCCCCAACTCATGACATGAATCACGGCCGGCGATATGGCCTACATTTAAAGTACGCAGTTGGTGCGCATTTAAACTTATATGACCCCTCCCCGTATCTCACACGTGTGGTGCTGACACGTGGGACTTGACAGTGTGGCAATGATTGGGTAAGGATAAAAAAATATTTTATTTTATTAAAGAAAAAATGAAAAAAGGTCCACCCCGCACGAATGGTGAGTTGTTTTCTCCTATTGGTTGGTGTGTTTGGTTCCATAATTATGGAGAATACAGCTTATTGGACAAGGTGGATAATCTATCTTTAATATGAAAAGCCATTTTTCTTTTAAAAACATTATTGAGTTGCCATATATATAGGGAAGGAGAGTTTTCGGAGTTGTATTGGTTGATAAAGTTATTTTTGTGTGACCTATAAATCATAAGTTGAGTTAAAATCGACCACTAATGAATGTAACATGTAGATTATGATTTGAGTTGGAATCGACCATTGATGAACGCATTAAGGTGAATTATTTATATCTTACTTTCTTGAAGTGACAATTTCAAAATCTTGTGTGAACACAACAAGCTTTTAAGGGGTCGTTTGGTACAAAGATGCATCATAATGCAGGAATTACTAATGCATATATTAATAATGTAGGGATTAGCAGGATTTAGTAATGCAAGGATTGATTTTTATCAAGTGTTTGGTTCATTGATTCCCATCTAATTTTATGCTTGGTTTAAGACTCTGGAAAAATCTTCTTTCCTATTATACCCTTGGGTTATTATGAGATTTTCTATTTCATTTAACTAGTCAAGTTAAATACTAAAATATATATAAAAAAATATTATTAATTTTGAGGTGTGATGTGCCACTATCCTTGATAGCACGGTATATTTCTAATTTTTTGTTGGTCAAATATACCTTAAACTTAACATAGATTTAAGGCTATTTAAATTGTTCAAATAGACGAAACTTATTTTTTTAAAAAAAGAATAAATAGTTCATGTGGTCAATCGACGAACTACATTTTAAAAAAATCAACCTAATATAGCAAATCAAACATGGAGAAAAAAATATTAGTTTGTGAAATCATCAAATTACATGGAACGAATTTGGAGAATTTAAAAGAATATTTATAACTATTCTAATAAAAATAAATAAAAACATTAAATTACATAAGAAATTTAGGAAAAAAGATTTGGGGATAATTTAGTCATTTAGGGGTCTTATCCAAGGATTGTTAAACCTTGGATTAGTTATCCCTCCCTTTTCTAGGGATAACATAAGACCTTGTATGCAAAGGCGTATCCAAGATTTCGAGATGATGGGTGCATTATTACAAAAAGGTTGATCTAATATATAAATTTGATCGGTTGGACATTTAGATTCTTATTACTGAAAATCGTTAAAATTAATATTATAGGTCCAAAATTAATTAAAATGTCAAAAGTGCTACCAATAACCATCTAGAGAGGTGTTATCTAATTTTACAAAGAAAAATAAAAGAAGATGAATATAAAATTCAAATTTCTAACCTCACGTAGAGAGGTGCACACAGTCATCATCGCATTATATGATACCCGAAGTGTGGGTTCACATATCTATATTTCAATATTTTTCAAAAAATATAACACTACTATATATGATCTCGAGAGGGGAGCATGGGTTCACGTAAATCCGATGACCCCTCCTTGAATACGCCTCTTCTTGTATGAGGTATAACTAATTCATGAATTAGGTTAAATAAAGTAATCAAATAATGTTTTTGTTGAACTAAAATTTAATCCATAGACTATTTTAATTAATACCTCCTACCAAACGGGTCCTAATTACACTACTCTTATAAAGAGTGTGTATGCTCACAATGATTAAATATCATATTATTGTATGTAACTCTTCATGTCTTACAAATTGCATTATTAACCTCCAATTACACTTTTTTTACTTCCAATGAAACTTGTCTCGCTTAGCAAGAAAAACAAATATGTCAAACATACAATTCAAGAAATCATTATGATAAGTTAAAAAGTTTTTTTTTTTATAGGAAGTGCTAAGGGCATCTCCAATCCAAACACCAAATTTTACACTAAATTTGGTGTCAACACTATTTTTGGTGTAATCAACTCCAACCCACTACACCAAATTTTACATCAAAAAGAAATATTTTTCTCTCTTTTTATTATTATATTGTTATTTCTTATTTCATTTATATTTTCTTATTTCATAAAACAAATTCTTTCTAAAACATTCATCATATATAATTCATATTATTTCCTTTTATAATCGTTTAATATAAAATTATTTGTATCATAATTTTTTAAATAATATAAATTGCTAGCAAATATTATACATTATACATAATAATAGATAATACAAATAAAAGTGAAATCATTAATGAAATACAATTAAATAAATATTACATAATTGAAATAATTATTTTAAATTCTACATAAATATTCAACTTTCAAGATCATTACGGTGCTCCCATAAATGCTCTATTAATGCATTACGTAGTTTAAAATGAGCAATGTTTGCATTTTTAATTTTGGTGAAGGTTAATTGTAGTTATATCCAATTATAATTTATAGTAGATTTAACATAAATTTAATTTTTTTAAAAAATCATATATAGAAAAAATAATTTATAAAAAAGTTAAATTTTCTATCTAAAATCAATATTATAAAAATATTACATAAAAAATAATTAAATATACAAGAGATATTTAATTAAAACATACAATTTATATAATATTTAATTAAAAGTTTGTATAATGAAATAATATTAAAATATTCAAAAAGTGAATTGGTGTAATGAATAGTGTTACACCAAATTTGGTGTAACACTATTCACACACCAAATTTGGTATAAAAATTGGTGTGAGTTGGAGCTCAAAACATCAAATTTTACACCAAATTTAGGATTTGGTGTAAAATTTGGTGTTGGGTTGGAGATGGTCTTAAATCTTAATGACCAGAAAATTTGGCCAGAATTTAGCCAGAAAATTTAAGAAACTATAATATTTTTTTTATTTTAAAATAAACCGATATTTTTTCCATTTTTTAGTTAAAAGGTATTAAAGTTAAAATGGTAAAAATAATTAAAAAGGTAAAATAATATAGATAAAGTATCATTCTGGCTAAATTCTGACCAAATTTTCTGGCCAAAAAGATTTTTCCTTTTTTATATGTATAAAATACTTATATCAGAGATTTAGTCTTTTTGAATAGTAATAAAAAAGTTTTCAGAAGTTGAATAGAGTAAATTAGCCTCGAGAACACTTTTTAAATCTTGGTCAAACATAAATTATTGCTCTAATATTAATAAAAGTGTTTTTAAAATAATAGTCAAACTCAAATTGCTACTCTCTCGATGTAGTTTTTCAAAAAGTATTTATAACCCCAAAAAAAGAACTCTTTCCAAAATAAGAAAAATTTGAAAACTTTGCCCAAACAGATTGATTAATGCGGACACGGTAAAGATAAATATTAAAATTATAATTATAGTATTTTTATAAGATATAGGTTGTGGTGTATTGTATTTTCAGTTTATATGGTATTGTTTTGTTATTTTGTTGTCCTATATATTCGATACATTATTTCATAGTAATAACGCTAGTATATTGTTGTGTCTCGGATGTACCTTTTCGATTTTGCCTTTGTCCTTGTCTCACGACTAAAGCATGGTACGAGTCAATAGTGAAACATCAATATAGTACACATCATTGTAATTGATGTATTCAATCCAAATATAAGACTACTTCTACAGGGAATTATTTGTCTTTGTCCCACTTGATAAACACCATTTACCAAATTATAAAAGTTCTTCCAAAAAAAAAAAACAAAGAATTTTACGTCAAACTACTTCAACTATATATTTTTCAATTAATGTCTGAATTTTAAGAATTATTAGACGTTAATTAATTTGATGCTTATATAAATGTCACATGATAAATTAAAGTACAGTGAATTAACTTTGATAATCGAAAAGGCCAAGAAGATGTTAAATTTAAAGTACAATGAACTAGCTTTTGTTTCCTGACAAAACCGACTATATATTGGACTCTTATTCAAAATAGAAATCGTTACGGACGTGTCTTTATAGTAACTTTTGTTTCTTCTTATTGCAAATTGTTGACGAAAGGATGTTGCTCGGATGGTAAACGTCCTTACTTTTAATTCAAAGATTGCGAGTTCGAGTCATCAAGGAATAATCCTTGCGATTCGAGTCACCAAGAAACCAAAGAGGTGGGAGATTATATATTCACTCATGTATGACGTAAAAGCATTTTTTTTCCTAATATGAATTAAGTAATAGATTATAACTTGGTGAAAATAGTAGTTAATCATACCAAAAAAAAAAAAGTAGTCAGTCTTTGAAAAAGCAGTAACATTATCAAATATTATAGGAAAATTCTCAATATGAGTTGTGGACTGTGGTGAGATAATTTGGAATTCATTCAACGGTTTCAAATTCGTCATTCAAGTCCATGTGAACTGAGAAAATTTTATTGGGACTGTCATTCATAAAAATGGTTTTTAGTATTACATGAATGCGAATTTAATTAAGAGTGAAAAATTAATATGAAAATCAAATTTCATAAAATTAAAGATAGTGTTGTTATATGTGAAAGTACTCCTAGTAGTTAGGTTAGAAGAAAAGCCAAAGAAGCACGGATCTGTTTGGTACGTGGTCAATTTCTCACTGCTTGAGAAAACACCATTCTTGGAGCGGTCTGCAACTAGACTTTTGACTGGATTTTTTTGTTTTTTTGTTTTAACATTCAATCACTACGGACTAACTCAATCTCAACAACTAGTTTATGAGAGGAAGATTGCCAAGTTTATCTCAAGAGACTATTCATCCACTTTTTCATCCAATATAAGACTTTGATCAACACACGGCCATCTCACACCGAGCTAGACATCTATAATATGGATAATTTAACCTAAAGGCTCATCATGGCTAAACATTAATTGATATGAATCGAGCTAAATAATCTCAACTTGAGTTAAAATGGCTAATAAAATAATTTTATTCAGAACTTGAACTCAAAAAGTCTAATTAAAGAAAACAGAATACTCATCACTTTTTTATTCTATTAATATAATAAATCCACTGAATGATTCGCCAGTAGATAAGTGTAGAAATCAGACTATTGATACATACTTGATTTCCTTATCCTCTAGCTATAATTTTAAAATAAAAAAGAACTTTTCAGTCTTATTAGCATGATTTTCGACTATATTTTGCTGAAATTGGAAGAAAAAAAATTGAAGGTAGAAACTATTGTAAAAGTTAAGATATAACTTGGACATAATTTTTTTTTTTAAAAAGTTAGAAAACTTATGAGTGAAGATAAATGTTAAAGTTATAAAATAGTAATTTTATAAGATATATACTATGGTGTATTGTATTTTCAGATTCTATGGTATTGTTTTGTTATTTTGTTGTCCTATATATTCGATACATTATTTCATAGTAATAACGCTAGTATACTGTTATTTTCGATTTTGCCTTTGTCCTTGTCTCACGACTAAAGCATGGTACGAGTCAATTGTGAAACATCAATATAGTACAGATCGTTGTAATTGATGTTATTCAATCCAAATATAAGACTACTTCTACACGGAATTATTTGCCTTTAATTTGTCCCACTTGATAAACACCATTTACCAAATTATAAAAGTTCTTCCAAAAAAAAAAAAAAAATTTTACGTTAAACTCCTTCAACTATATATTTTTCAATTTATGTCTGAATTTTAAGAATTATTAGACGTTAATTAATGTGAAGCATATATAAATGTCACATGACAAATTAAAGTACAGTGAATAAACTTTGATAATTGAAAAAGTCAAGAAGATGTTAAATTGAAAGTACAATGAATTGTTGGGTATTAATTATCTTTCTCACCATAAATAGGTTTTCATTTTAGGAAAAAGTTTAGGATTGACTAGTCATTTTCTTGTAGGAAAAAATTTAGGACTCTATAAATAGAAGTTTGTTTTTTCTAACTTAATCAGCATTCACAATGTAGTTTTAGGGTTTTCAGAGTTTTGGTTATGTTAGAGAATTTGCGAACCTCCTTGTATTCCGAATGAATTGGTTGAGGTTGTTTTTTTTTATATCTTGTACTTTTATATTTATAGTGGATTTCTTATCTTCTTTGTGAACGTAGGTTGATTGACCGAACCACGTTAAATCTATGTTTTTTGGTATATTTCTCGTTTATCTTCTTACTCGTGATCTTTCGAAATTTGGTTTGCTAGCTTCCGAATTACACCTAATTATTTTGATCCTAACATGAATTAGCTTTTGTTTCCTAACAAAACCAACTATACTGGACTAGTGGGCTCTTATTCAAAATAGAAAGTTTTTTCTTATTGCAATTTGCACATTATTGATGAAAGAAGGTTGCTCGTATGATAAATAATTTTTATTTTTAATTCGAAGATTGTGAGTTTGAGTTACTAAGGAAATAAAAGGGAGGGGTTAAAAAAACATTATTTAAAAAAAAATAATATGCATAGACAGGCATACCAGTTATTTATATATGCACTCACGTAAGCATTCTTTTTCTGTTATGAATTAAGTAATAGATTATAACTTGGTGAAAATAATAGTAAATCGTACCAATTTTTTTTTTAAAAAAAGTAGTTAGTCTTTCAAAAATTGTAGTTATATTATCAAATATTATAGGCCTATGTGAGTCTGAAAGTAGGTCACTTTCTATGAGAATGAGCTTGTTTTCAAAAACACTCATGAAATTGGGATAACACAAGGCCGTAATGTGCTGGCTAATAAAGCTTATGTCAACACCTTGATTATTGTGTGTAAGTAGTAATACTTTATTTCCCTTAAGCAGTCATACTTCAAGTCTGAGACCACTACTGACTCTAGAGTAAAAATTATTGTTTTACTAAGTGAATGTTCAATGCAGAGCACACTTTCATTTACTATGTGAAGGTTCAATGATAATTTTATTTTAATATTAAAATGAGTGGGGAATGTTGGTGTATATGTATTTTATTATTAAAATAAAATATTGAAGGCATATGTTAGTGGGTATAAATTGTGGTAGAAGATGACTATTGGTTCTTGTAATTTATATGACCATTAGTTCTTGTAACTCTATTGGTCATTAGTTTCTTGTAATCATATGACCATTAGTTTCTTGTAACTCATGTAACATCTATCACATTTATCTACCCACATTACTACCCCTCATTCTACAGACTTCTTCACCTATAAATAGTGGTGTTTCTTCCTTTGTGAAGTATCCTGAGATACAAGAGAAAAAGTGTAAGAAAATGTGAAAAGTTTATATTGATGTTAGTGTATAGTGAAAGAGAGAATTGAGACATAGAAAAATATTCTAAGTTTTCAACAATATTCATTATACAAAAGAGAGTATTTATATGTTGAAGGAAGGTGTTCTTATGTGGAGCTTTGAACTCTTCAACTAATCCGGAGTTGCTTGAGTTGTACACTTTGTTGGGCTATTGTATCCTTGAGGGGATAAGTCAAGAGTATTACTGTTGGATCGGTGTAGATTATGCCGCAGTGGGCTTGAATCTCCTTAAAGAGAGCGAGATATCCGTGCCTCAGCCTAAAGAATTATTTATTCATTTTTTGTCATTTTATTTTTAACTCTAATTTTTGTATTTGTGGTATAATACACCAATAGTTTCTAATATAATACATGAATAAAAATTTAATCAAGAGTGAAATTAATAAGAAAATCAAATTTCATAAAATTAAAGATAGTGTTGTTGTTATATGTGAAAGTACTCCTAGTAGTTAAGCTAGAAGAAAAGCCAAGAAGCACGGATTCCAGGGATGGCAATAGGGCGGGTTAGGAGGGGTTTGGGCGGGATAAGAGTTCCCCTATTAAAATTTTGCCCTACCCTGCCCCGTTTAAGTCACTACGTTATTTAGATCAATCCCGACTCTGCCTTATTTATCCCTGCCCTACCTTACTTAACCTCACATTACTTAAGTGAAATATAATATTTACTAATTTAAATTAAATGAAACATGTCGATGTCATCACTGCATCAACAACATATGCCTTAAAGAACTGAAACAAAAAATAGAAAAAATAATTAGAATAATTACGTGGAAGAAGAATGTAATTCAAAATTTAGAACTGAAAATTAATAACCAGATGTATCCATGCTCAACAAGTTTATTAAAAAAATTAAAAGTTAAAAGTCAAACTTTACCAAAATTTAGGAAGAGAAAAATTCAAATAAATTAGTTAAACAGATCCACGAGAATCAATTAGACTGCAAAATAAAATTGTATCATTTTGTCTCATGACACATATAGCTATGATATTATCACCAAATGCTACGAAATATCTTTGTATTTTCTCCATTTTAATTCATGTAATTTTATATTTATAAAACCATTTAAAAAAGAATTATTTTTTAAAGCAATTAAATTTAAACTTTTTTTCACCCTCACGAAAAACTTTTATAAAAAAATAAATATTAAATCATTTTAGGATCATAAAATCAAAAATCTTCCTATCGCAAATGTTATGACATGGTAAAACTTGAGTGTCTTGGCCCTTGGGTATGAAGAAAGTATTCTCTACAGAAGTTGTCTTCCTAAAAAATAGGTAATTTTCTTCAAATATTTTTTTTTTAAAATGAAAACAAATGTTTATTCACTCCACCTTAATTATTGGAATATAACATTACATGTGAAACATGTTTTTCCTATTTTAAATAGAATAATTATTTTTTTTAGTTTTAAGAAATTTATTTTTCTTTAAAAAATATTTATAAACAAAATGAAAACCTAATACTTCTTTGTCTCGGTTTATATGATTTACTTTTTTTTGTCAGTTCCAAATGACACATTTTTATATTGAATAACAATTTAACTTTAAAATACTCATTTTATTAATAATAAAATGATTTATAGTCATACAAATATTTATCACTTATTTTAAACCATAAATTTCAAAAGTCTTTCTTTTTTTGTTAAAACTTGATGGTGCCGAATCAAGCTAACTTATATAAAATGTGACGGAGGGAGTATCTAAAAATTCTTCCATTCCATACCAAACACAACGTAGCTAGATATAATTCTCTTGGCCGTAGGCAGTCGTACGTGCAGCTTAGGGATGGGAGACGAGGACAATTGCCTAACTTTTTAGTACTTATGCTGTTTCATTTGATTCCACTACAAGCTTTAGAACAATTATAATTCTATCTAGTGTCTAAAATCGAAAGATAATGTAATAGCTTAGAATGCTTTTCGAAAACGGAAAAAAGTATATACTTTAATTGTTGGCTAGAATTATGTAAATATTACTCTGACTAGTATTGATCGTTGATTAGAATTATGCAAATATTATTGAAATAATATCTACAAGGTTTGAGGTAATGTGGAGTTGGAGAGAGTTTTTGGCCAAAAACTTTGAAGTTGGACATATAACAGTTTAAACGCATTTGAAGAGCGAACAATATAATATTAATATTATTATAACTCGTTATAAAATAAATTTCGATATATGTCAATAATAAAAGCTAATTCATGAAGTAACAAGATAGTGTCACATTCTCGGGCTATGAATAGTTGTTCTGTACTGTAGAAAATAGCAGAAGAAAAGTATAATTCGGAAAGCCTTCTGCTAGCCCAAGATCATTAACAAAGATCGGAGGATTCAACTAAAGAAGAGGAAGGTATGAAGGAGAACTTGTTATGGAAAAAGACTCTTGAATTGTCTTTGATTTTGGTTGGGTTGGTTACAAATGACTAAGACAATCCTTATTTATACTTGTGTAGGGATGATTCTAGATACTAAAGGATCTAGACTATTCTAATCTTTTCTATAACTATCTCCCTTAAATATTTAATACTCTAGACTATCTAGATTTTTCTTACGTACAAATATCAAAGATATTTACTCTACAAAATTCTACCAAATATCTAAGATATTTTTTGTACCTCCAAAAAATCAACTTTAATTTTTCTCACTCCCTTAAAATGATTTTTTGGAAACTACCCCATACTTGTCGGGGAAGAACTCAAACGAAACTTTGCACCACATCTTGGTGAAGATCTTATCAATTTCATCTGGATTCCTCTTGCTTCGTCAAATAATAAAGATTTTCCATTATCGAATGATCCATGTAAAATGTTGAGTTCCTGAACTCCCTCTTCCTCTAATCCAAAAAAAAATGAATTTTCTAATTAAAGTAAGAAAAAACATGTTTCACAAGTAATATTACATCCTACACATTAATTATTGGAATATAACATTATTTGTGAAACGTGTTTTTCCTACTTTTACTAGAATAATC
>JAJOOE010005820.1:0-44415 GCA_036250405.1 Solanum raphanifolium
ATTTGACATAACTTTAATTTAGGACCACAAGATTCAAAAGTCTTCTTTATTTACTTAAACTCCGTGCCAAGTCAAACCAGGTCATTCTTTGTGAAACGAAGGGAGTATTAAACTATAACAAATTATGATAGTTTTGCATGGTGATAATATTGGACATTGTGCAGATAAGCTTCACATACAAGTTTATCACTGCACACCAGATTCAACTCAACAATACGCATTATTTCCAAAAATAAAAACGATTTCTTTCCAATTCCAAGTCTTTCTAGTTCTTTCAAAAAGCGAGGTGTTACAAGATGGATCTCATTTTTACCTGTTTTTTCAACTTCCAGATAATGATAATAATAATAATAATAATAATAATAATAATAATAATAATAATAATAATAATAATAATAATAATAATAATGGTGATGGTGATAATGTGAGTATCGTCAATCCCGAGACTATGGTTTCTCAAGAAGATTCTGTTACTAATGCTGCAAAATAGACCATACGGATTCAAGATTTTAAGCTAATGGGTAATAGTGTCTTTTTTCCATTAATAAGTGCACATTATGTTAGTTGCACATTTAGAATTTTAAGTTTTTTAGCATTTAACTTGTTGTCTTTCTAAATTTATAGATTCATCTACTATTTTAAGTGCAGATTCATCTACTATTTGTTGCGGAAAAAAAATGGGTCACAGGAAGTTTAAGAAAAACACATACCTAAGTGTAAGCGATAGAAAATCCATCCTTTATAAAAGAGTAACAAGCTTGTTCAAGAAAGCACAAAAGGTGTCAAATCTATGTGATGTACAAATTGGAATAACTATTTTTAGTTCAGATGAAGTTCTTTTACGGCCATCCGAAACTGAAGCTAGGGAAAAAATCCAGTGGTATTTAAGCCTTCCCTAATTTGAAAGGATGAATCATCTAGTTTTAAATGAATCTCTTCTTATCAAAATTGTGAAGGATCAAGAAGAAAGAATTAAGAAATTGGAACAAAAGTATGGGGACAAAAAAATGGAGTTGTTGTTCAATGAAGTTATAGAGGGTAAAAGTACCCATGAACTTGATGTTGAAGAACTTAAAGGCTTGATTAAGTTATGTGCTCTTAAGAATGCTAAAGTTGCTGAATGACAGAAGCAACTTCATGAACATGATCAACCAATAGAAGGTAATGACAACAATGTTGAAGAGAAGAATGATGGCCACCCCAAAATTTAATTATGATTAGGCATTTACTGCTTTTATTGTTGAGACAATAGTAATTTTATATTTATTTTCACCAGTATTTTATATTTCATATCGTTTATCTATCCTTATTATCATGTTGTTTGTTTTATTGATATGTTGAAGTTATATTGTTTTCTTGAAAAAATTGTCTTATTGTTGTTCATTCAATATTGCTATGGGTACAATTTACAATGTTGTTGAATCTTTTTTTTCTGTCATATATATCCTTCCTCCTTCTTTCTCTTTAGCTTGAATAATTTTAAATTAATTTATTCTATATAAATATTAATGGAGACATTTTGAGTATTTATAGAATTAATGAAATTTTTTTATTGGTCGAGAACTCGCCATCATAAAAAATAAAAATATCTATCATAAGTGTGATGCCAAGTCCTTTTTCCAGAATTCTTCATGGATAGTAGAATAACTATAATAAGCCATAGTTCGTTTATTTATTATAATATAAGGTATGATTTAAAGTCATATAATTCTGGATGATTGTATCAAAATATTTAACTAACAAAATCAGAAGAAAAATTAAAGAAATAGATTTAATTTTTCTTTTTTCTACTCCGGAGAGATATGTGGTAAGTATTACAGAGTTTACTAACTTTCAACCTCATGGTTTATTTATATCTATATCTATAATCTATAATATATTAAAAGCATAAAATATATGGTAAAGGATACTAGGAAACTTGATGATTAATAAGTCCTAAAATATGTGGTAAGATTATTAGAAAGGTTAATAATTAAAAAGTCCTAAAATATATCATTAAAAAGAATAGTTTAATAAATAAGGAGTCCTTGAATATATCCTAAATCTACTTCATGGATTATATTCTCTAAAATAATTGTTAGACTTTCTAGTTTTTTCAAGTACTTTAAAAAAGTGCATAAAGAATTCATGACTTAAAAACTAATTTGCTCATCAATTTATTTCAAAGTTGGACAACAAAATCTGTTCTTTTTGTAGTGTGCCTGCAAATGAAAATATGAATAAAAAAACTTAGAAACAATAGGGATTTAAGTAAAAGTATAGAAAGGTCCCTCTTTGTAAAAATAAATAAATAAATCTTGTTTAATAATGGAATTGAGCATCCGATTTTATGTGATTTATTGATACATACAAGTTACACCTTCAATTGAATGCAAGATGGTTGTGAATCGTGATAAATATGATGACTCAAGTAGAGTCGAGATCAAATGCATAAGAAATGTATAGGTTGACAAAATAAGTATCTCAATAAGCTACCTGATATATCCTAATTTAGCTTTCAAACGAGATGATGAAATAATTAAACTACTAATTACACTAACATTTATCTAAGAGAATTTATAAAATATCGAAAATGCGATACTTGAGCACAAAAGTTATCAACTCTATGTGATGTACAACTTAGGCTAATTATTTTTTGCCTAGGAGAAGTTAGGGAAAGAGTCGAGAGGTAATATTTAAGCATTTCCAAGTTTAAAAGGGTGAATAATCTAGTTATAAATAAAACAAATTTTAGCAAAATTGTGAAGGCACGAGAAGAAAGCAATTAGGAATATGGAATAAACGAATGAGGATAAAAAATAGAGTTGTTTATTAATGAAGTTGGTGAAGGAACAAACATCTATGAACTCGATATCGGAGAACTTAAAAGCTTGATAAAATGTACTTTGGACATTGATCTTAAACTCCAAGAACCTAAAAATTCCTTACTTCAACCCTAATAATTAATTACCCTAGTTTCCTCAAAAGGTATCTCGTAAAGTTACATCTTCTAATGCCTCACTAATTTTTCAACCATTTTATAATTTTGTGGCAAAAATGAAAATGTCAACCCCCCATACAGCTACAACTACTCTTGCTTATAGAAGCTTAAAGTTGCAGTGTTAGAGTGGGTAAATGTCCCACACTGATTGAGGAATAGACTAGTGGTCTGTTTATATGGACTTGGGCAATCCTCCCTCATAAGTTAGCTATTGAGAGAAGGATTTCTCAAGTCCATTTAAACAGACCACCACATTAGTTGGGGAATGAATTGGTGATCTGGTTAAATTGATTTGGGCAATCTTCCCCTCATGAGCTAACTTTTTGGGTTGAGAATTTATAAAATATCAAAAATACGATACTTGAGCACAAAAGTTATCAACTCTAGGTGATGTACAACTTAGGCTAATTATTTTTTGCCTAGGAGAAGTTAGGGAAAGAGTCGAGAGGTAATATTTAAGCATTCCCAAGTTTAAAAGGGTGAATAATCTAGTTATAAATAAAACACATCCTAATAAAATTGTGAAGGCACGAGAAGAAAGCATTAGGAAAATGGAATAAAAGAATGAGGATAAAAAATAGAGTTGTTGATTAATGAAGTTGGTGAAGGAACAAACATCTATGAACTTGATTTCGGATAACTTAAAAGTTTGATAAGTTAAAGTTATTTATTCTTAAGAAGGCTAAAGTTGATGAAATGAAGAACCAACTTCATGAACATGATCAACCAATAGAAGGTAATCACAATGTACATGTTTTATTAAATCTCTTTTATGCTAGGCATACAAATGCTACTTGATGATGTTAATAACAACGAATCTGGTTCACTTTGGCGCAAGCGTACCAAACAATAATGAAGCAGTTCCAATAGATAAATTGGAGATTGGTACTTTATAATAATTTAGAGAACTTTCACTTTAGTTGTTTCATGCAAAATTTCTATATGAATACATAAATATTTTGGTTACCTTAGAATGTTGTGATGTATTGAATGAATTTTTAAAAAGTGAAAAATAATTAAGATTTTATAGGAATATATAATATCTATCGACATTTGTGAACAATTTCATTCAACCAATCATCTAGTTAAGAAAATATTTTTCATGTACTTTGGACATTGATCTTAAACTCCAAGAACCTAAAAATTCCTTACTTCAACCCTAATAATTAATTACCCTAGTTTCCTCAAAAGGTATCTCGTAAAGTTACATCTTCTAATGCCTCACCAATTTTTCAACCAATTTATAATTTTGTGGCAAAAATGAAAATGTCAGCCCCCTATACTGCTACGATTGCTCTTGCTGCTACTTGCGGAAAAACAAATAAAGACAAAATACATGTATAGAACCTTAAAGTTGCATTTTTAGAGTGGGTAAATGTCTCACACTGATGGAGGAATAGACTGGTGGTTTGTTTATGTGGACTTGGGCAATCCTCTCTAATAAGTTAGCTTTGGAGGGAAGAATTTCTCAAGTCCATATAAGCTGACCACCACATTGATTGGGGAATGGATTAGTGATCTGCTTATATGGATTTGAGCAATCTTCTCCTCGTAAGCTAACTTTTTGGGTTGAGTTAATCCAGGTGTCATCAGAGCCAAGTCCATTCATGTTTGGGCTTCCGGTCCTCTCTAGTTGGGCTTGAGCGTGAAAGAGGGTGTTAGAGTGGGTAAAAGTCTCACATTAGTTGGGGAATGGACTGGTGAATTACTTATATGGACTTGAGAAACCTCCCCTTCATAATTAGCTAGATTTTAGAGTTGAGTTAGACTCAAATATCATATCTTTATCGACACCAACTTCTGGATCAACACTTCAACTATGCTAGTGCCCAAATAGACGCCCCTTCTTGGCAGAAGTTTTTCCTTGAAAATCCTTAAATCGATGAACACATGAAGTACAAATATTATTGACATGTCAAAAGAATGAATCATAGAATGCAGGTGTGATAAGAAAAGAGAAAAACACTTTTTATTAAATAAAAAAATATCTTTAAAGGGAGAAAAAAGAAAAAAAGAAAAAAAAAAGTAAACCCTCACTTGTTTTCTTTTTAGGTAATAAATAAGGTAATTAGATCTTAGAGTTAAGAAGACAACTAACATAATTTAACTTTTTTCAAGTTAAAGAGTTCATACTTTTGATATAGTGTAGATTTATTTTGTTTTCTTTTTCAATAAATAAGGTAATTAGATTTTAAAAGTTCATTAGGCTATTAATGTAGTTTAATTTTTGAGATACAAAATTTCATTCATTAGGCTATTAATGTCTTCTTTATAAAAAATAAAATAAAATAACATTTATCAACTCTATCTCTGACTTCAACCATAATAATTTTGTGGCAAAAAAGAAAATGTCAACCCCCATACTGCTACGACTGCTCTTGCTGCTACTTGTGAAAAAAGAAGAAGAACTAGTTGCAGAATAGATTGGTAGTCTTTTTATATGGACTTGGATAATCCTCCACTCATAAGCTATCTTTTGAGGAGATGATTGTTCAAGTTCATATAAGGAGACTAGCTTGGGAAATCATCCCCTCATTAGCTAGCCTTTTGGGTTGAGTTAGGCCCATATGCCATATCTTGACATGATAAGTTAGCTTTTTGGATTGAGTTATGTAACACCTCGCTAATTGAAAGAACTATAAAGAACTAGAATTAGAAAGAAACCGTTTTTGGAAATAATCAAATTTGGAAAGTTTGACAAAGTTAAGCTAAGAATGAGTTTTGGGTCAACTTTAAATGACTATAAATCCAAGAACAAGATGAGTTAGGTGGGATACAAGATTCCGTAGGGTAGATCTTTGAATTATCTTTTTAACGCCACCAAGTTTGCTTAATTTCGAGTTCGTATGAAGGAGATATGCCTATTTGAAGTTGGGCTGTCTAGATAAGAAAAGTCTAAACCGGATTTTGGAAGGGTATTATGGTCTTTTCACTACCCAATTAAATTATTTCGTTTTTGGTAATTACTTAGGGGTCTAAACTGAATTGGGTCAGTTTACGCACTCAAAGATTTCACGCTAGGTTTTTTTAGAGAAAGAACACAAGAGGAGAAAGAGCCAAAGTTCGTCGTTCTTGAAGTTTAGCTTGTGGATTTCGCCAAGGGTTAATCCCTACAAGGTATGTGAGTTCACATAGCGTTGGGTTCGTTCACCCACGTGCCAAACATGTTTATTTCAATGTATTTTTCGTCCTAAAAGATTGAGGATTTGGTGTTCTTGAGTTGTGTTCTTGAATTGCTTTCATTCTTGAACTTGGATGGGATTGATGAGTTTCTTGAGATAGTTTTATCGACTTTAAGAGTTGTTTTGAGTTAGAATCTTGCGTACATATACTGGGTATCTGAATCTAGAGAGGAATTGACAAAAATAATCAAATTTAGGTGAATTGGAGTGAGAAAACGAAAAAGGAAAAAGTCGAGCAAATTTTGGCACGCAAGTCCACGTCGCGGACTTGCTCCCCCAGTGCACAAAAATCACCTCCGCGTCACGGAGAGGACGCGGACTCCTCTGTTTCAAAATTATTTTCGCGATCAAATATTTAAATGCATCTCCGCATCACAGACTTTTTTTCAGATGGGGATTTCTTGATCGTTTCTCATGTTTAACTATCTAAAAACACTCCTAAACATCACGAGATCTTTTCTATCACAAATCACAACCTTGAATTCATAATTCAAATTCAAGGTAGAGTTAAGAGTCAATTCTTGAGAGTTCTTCGAGTCATTTTAAGAAGTCATTTGCAAATCTTTTAAACTTATTTTAAGACTTAAGCATTGAGATTGAGAAAGAGTAGAGCCGAGTTCATTTCCTTAAAATGATATATGGGGACTATGTATTCCCAAATGAGCAAATGTTTTCACATTTAAGATGAGATGAAACATTGATGAAAGCTTCCATGAGCAGTTTTGAGTTCCATCTCTTTTAAGAGATAAGTTTTTGAGTAATAATCCCAAACCACAGAGAAAGAGTTATGTTTTAAACATATGAGCTGAGTATATTTTGGGAGTAGTATTGAGCACCGATATGGGGACGAGTTCATAACAACTCAAAGTCTCCATAAATCATGTAGCCAAGTGGGTAGAAAGGGTCATACTTTTTAGATGATTCCTTAATGTTTTTTAGCATAGACTAGTGGATCCACTTAGTTGAGGCGTTCTATATACCGAAAAGTTATAGGACAGTTCAGGCAGCGTGGGCGGGACGTTGTATCATCACATAACTCATAGTGATGGTTGTCAGTTAAAGAAACTCCCACAAAATTATATTACTTTATTATATGATTACTTTGAGTTGCTATTCATTGTTTAAATGCTTTATATAAACTGCACCTTTACTGTTGTTTAATTCTGCATTTGAGTTGAGTATCCATGAGTTGAGTAAAGCTGAGGTAAGTGTTTCTTTCAGAATTCAGTTCAAGCTTATGTCATGTTTAGTTTTCCCCTCGCATGCTCGTACATTCAATGTACTAATGCCATTTGGCCTGCATCGTTTTATGATGCAGATACATGTAACTAGGATCAACATCTGGCGCTTTATTGATCCAATTGAGCATTTCAGAGCCATTTGGTGAGCCTCCTTGCTTTCCGGAAGATCCCTTTTATTGCTTTATTAGTTCAGTTGTAGGATGATTGTGGGTCTTGTCCTGATATCCCTCACAGTTTTAGAGGCTTCATAGACTGATAGTTATAGCTCTTTTGTCTTTCCATTTTCAATTGTTTATGTTAAGACTTGGTTGCTATGTTGTCTAGTCGATTGTTTCTTTTAAGACATTCTAAGTTGTTGATTGTTCTTGTTATTTAAATCTTCCGCTAAGATTTAAGCCAGACCAAGGGTTCGCTTGGGGCCAACAATGGTTCTCGAGTGCCAGTTTCGCCCAGCGTGTAGGCTTGGGGCGTGACATGTTAGGCCCATATGTCATATTTTTACATGGTATCAAAGTTAGATTCATCTCGTTTGGGCTTTCCTATACATGCTTCAGTAGGACCTGGGCGTGAAGGGGGTGTTAGAGTTTGTAAAAGTCTCACATTAGTAAGGGAATGGATTGGTAGTTCTGCTTATATGGACTTGAGTAATTCTCCCCTCAGAAGTTATCTTTTGGGAGTGAATAGTTAGGTTCATGTATCATATCTTTACAGACATCAACTACCGAATAGATATTTCAACTATATATGCTAATGCCCACACATACACCCCTTAATTCTTAGCAGAAGTTTTTCCTTGAAACTATGTAGTCGATAAACCTCACATATGAAGTACAAATATTATTGACATGTAAAAAAATGAATCAGAGAATGCATATGTGATAAACCATAAATTCGAAAGAGATACTAACGATAGATTCTAAAGAAAGTTGCAATGGTAAATAGAGGAAGCTCAATTCATACATGATAAATATAGGAATAAAAACAAGAGTTTGTACTAGAAATAATAAACGCTTGATGATCTAGAAAGATAAATCGTTTGATAATTGTTAGAGCTTACCAATCAAAAGATTTATTAGAAAAGTAAAATATTTGATAACTTTCTAAAATTTCTCCTCATACTTGAAAAGAACTCAAAATAGTGTTTGAGCTTCGCCATCAAAATATTTATTAGAAAGATAAAATATTTATTAACTTGTCTAAATTAATTCTCTCCTCATATTTAGGAAAAAAACAAAAGTTTGTTTGAGCATAACAACCAAAAATATTATTTGAGCTTTGTTTTGGACATAGTAGCAAGGTAATTATTGTGTTTCAAACTTTTATTGAGTTTCTTATAATAAAAAAAAGTATAATCAATCACTTGTTGATTATCATTACTCTGTTACTTAACTCACTTATGTAACTAGACTTTTTTTATAAATTGGTAGGTTGATATAGAGATCTTTGTGTCAATGTAATATTACACAGTTAATTTGAAATTTTATGGATGAAATCATTTAATTATATTGTCACGACCCATACCGTCGTGATTGGCACCCACACTAACACTCCGGTGGGAGAACCACTACTACAACCCAAACCAAGCAAATAATCTAAAAACTAAGGCATTTAAGTCAAACACTAAGGAAATAAAAATAGAGTTCCCATAAACTCTAACAATAATAACTAACAATGCAGAAGAATAACCTAGAACCTGAAAGTCAATGTACAAAACATCTAACAAATGATCCAAGTTTAAACAACAAGGGATACAACCCCATACTAATGAACTAATCACCTAACTAAAACAAATGTCTAAGTCCAAAAATGGTGGATATAGACAAAAGAGAATTCCATGGAAGCCCGGAAGAATTGGCTCACCCTTGAATTCGAAGCAACGATCACTGATCTCCTAAGCGAGGTCTGTCAATAGCCGCTTGAAGATGCCCTGTACTCAACAAAAATAAGAGCAAGTGCAGAATCAGTACACAACCATAGTGTACTGGTAGAATCACGTGGCTATCCCACTAGTGCAACATAAATAAGTCAAGATAATCATTATAATCACATGCATATATATCGAACATATACAATATGATTAACATTTATGAACAACGAACAACTTCACATTTACTAGCACACCATTGGTCCTCTCACGGAATCCAAACTCAAACAGTTAGCATGCCGGAACGTAGCAACCGATCCCATATTTATGCTGGAACGTGGCAATTCGATCCAAGTTAGTTATGCCAGAACATGGCAACTGATCCCATTCACACACCACAATCACAATCACAAGTATATAATCAAGATCATAGATTTAAGTCATGATTTCATGGCAATCATCATTCATTATCTCAATTACAACAAGTGTGATCAACATTGCAACATTCATATACATACAAGTATCATAATGAAACAAGAACAAACATACATCACACAATCATAGAATCACAACCATCACCTACCTCGAAACAAGCTTGAAACCCTAAGAAACTTGATCTTTCCCTTTCCGAATTCGTTTCGCTTATTCTTGGTCTACAAACAATCAATATAATACGGGAATCAATAAACGATCACTAATTACCCGAATCATTAACAATTCTACGAACTCTAGATCATACCCATGATCTTAATTATCCAATTGAGGGTTGTCACCACCATAGAATCTATAACAAAAACCTCCCCCATAAATATTCACCCATTATATTACGTTCTACAGATTGAAAAATGGATTCGAGGAGTGAAAAACTTACCTTTAGACTCAAGAATGGTGAAAAGTGAGTAAGAGTCGCATGGGATATGTTCCTTAGCTCTAAAAGTTGAAAGGTGCCAAATAAGGTCGTTTAGGGGTTTATTTACAATGTTAAGTTGTGTCGGTCCCGCTGCAGCGGCCCTCACCCCGCTGTAGCGGCCCCACCAAAGTGACCAGAACCCCCGCCCCAACGGCTTCCGCGTAACAGTGAGCTATTATTCTTTCATCTACGATTTTGAGTCTCGTTGTACCCCCCACAACGACCATCATCCCACTGCGGCGGCCACACTAGAGCGGCAACTATCCCGCCAAAGCGGTTCAAACGGAACCAGATGGCTAATTAAAAGAATTCCAAAATCCCATTTCACAACACACCTCTAACCCAGGACGATCAGAAAATACCCTTTACGCTAAGATCGATTCTGGCAGTTCTACTCACCCGAATTCAATTCCATAAAGTCGTACAGATTTCTTAACGAGTTATCTAACTACTCATGTAATAAAAACCATAAGAGATCCACCCAATTGTTAACAGATTTCTCTACACCTCAAAGACTCCGATTTCATCCAAATATGGATAAGGTTGGGAAAATCCAAAAACTACGAAAAAAAATTTCGACCCAAATTTTCTCCCATTGGTTTTCTATAACGACGGGAACGAGTTGTTACAATAGATACCAATTTACCTATCACTCGTCCCCGAGTGACAAAATTTTGGAAAAGTAGGCTAACGAAGGAATGAAGTAGTACCTCTCTTGCATGTCCCTCTCAGTCTCCCAAGTCGCTTCTTCAATTGGACGATGCTTCCATTGAACCTTCACGGACTTAATCTCCTTGGTCCTCAACTTGCGTACATCACGATCAAGGATTGCAATCGGTTCCTCCTCATATTGGAGGTCTTTGTCTAACACAATTGAGTCCCACTTAATGATATAATCCCCATCACCATGATACCTCTTCAACATGGATACATGAAACACCGGATGAACACTCGATAAATTAGGAGGTAAAACCAATTTATACGCCACCGGTCCCACACATTCAAGAATTTCAAATGGACCAATGTATCTAGGATTTAGCTTATCCTTATTACCAAATCTCATCACCCCTTTCATGGGTGATACCTTAAGAAGAACATTTTCACCGGATTGAAACGCCATGTGTCTTACCTTATGATCCGCATACTTCTTTTATCTACTCTGGGCTGCTAGAAGCTTAGCTTGAATACTCCTCACCTTATCTTGAGCATCCTTCACTAAATCAACCCCCAACGTTTTCACATCTCCAGCCTCAAACCATCCTATGGGTGATCTACATCCCCTCCCATAGAGTGCCTCAAATGGTGCCATATCTATGATGGAGTGATAACTATTATTATAGGAGAATTCACACAAAGGTAAGAACTTATCCCAATGCCCTCCGAAATTAATCACACATGCCCTCAATATGTCTTCCAATACTTGAATAGTCCTCTCCGATTGTCCATCTGTCTGTGGATGAAAGGCTGTAGTAAAGGTGAGTTGTGTGCCCAATTCATCATGCAATTTCCTCTAAAACTTGGATGTGAATTGGGTACCACGATCTGAGATAATAGAGAGGGGCACCCCATACAACCTCACTATCTCTTTCACATACACTTTAGCCAATTGTTCAGTATTATAATCTATTTTTACCAGAATAAAATGGGTTGACTTAGTCAATCTATCAACCACTACCCAAATAGAATCAAACTTCCCTAAAGTCTGGGAAGACCAACCATAAAATCCATGGTTATTCTTTCCCACTTCCATTCCGGAATTGGCATTATTTGAAGTAAATCTGCGGGCCTTTGATGTTCATACTTCACTTGTTGACAATTTTGACACTTCGCCACAAACTCCGCTTTGTCTTTCTTTATGCCCGACCAGCATTAAATTCACTTCAGATCTCTATACATTTTGGTCACACCCGGATGAATTGAATATCGTGAACCATAAGACTCTGCCAACAATTTCTCAATCAAGTCATCAACTCTAGGAACACATATTCTTCCTTTGAAATTGAGTACACCATCCGCATCAATAGTGGTCTCTTGCGCCTTACCAATCGCAATATTCTTTCTAAGCTCCTCTAAATTCTCATCCTCAAATTGTTTGGCCTTGATCTCTTCAATGAAAGTGGCCCTTACTTCAATAGTAGCTATCACCCCACCTCTTTCTGAGATGCCCAACTACATGAACTTAGACTCTAAGGTCTGAATTTCCTTAGCTAAAGGTCGCTTGGATACACTTAAGCAAGCTAAACTCCCATACTCACTGCTTTCCGACTCAAAGAGTCTGCCACCATATTAGCCTTGCCCGGGTGGTATTGAATGGTAACGCCATAATCTTTAAGTAACTCCATCCACCTTCGTTGTCTCAAATTCAGATCCTTTTGAGTGAACACATGCTGCAAACTACGATGATCAGTAAATACCTCACACTTGACCCCATAGAGGTAATGCTGCCATATTTTAAGAGCAAACACTACTGCTACCAACTCTAAATCATGTGTTGGGTAATTCCTCTCATGCACCTTCAATTGACGCGAGGCATAATCTATAACATTCTTATCCTGCATCAACACAGCACCTAAATCAGAATGTGAAGCATCACAATAAACAATAAAATCTTTACCTTCAACCGGTAATGCTAGAATGGGCGCGATGATCAAGAGAGTCTTGAGCTTTTGAAAGCTCTCTTCACACTTTTCAGTCAATTCAAATGGTATCTCCTTTTTAGTCAAATTAGTCAAGTGAGTAGAAATGGAAGAAAAATTCTTAACAAATCAACGATAATAGCTAGCGAGTCCCACAAAACTCCTAACTTCTGTCACAGAGTTAGGCCTAACCCAATTCTTAACCGCTTCAATCTTTTGAGGATCTACCATTACCTCTTCTTTTGAAACTACATGTCCCAAAAATGCTACCGATTTTAACTAAAATTCACACTTAGAAAATTTAGCCTATAACTTTTGCTTCCCAAGAACACCCAAAACAATACGAAGATGGTTGGCATGCTCTTCTTCACTTTTCGAATAAACAACAATATCATCAATAAAAACTATAACGAACGAATCAAGAAATGGTTTGAACACCCCATTCATCAAACTCATGAAAGTTGCAGGCGCATTGGTCAAACCAAAAGGCATAACCAAAAATTCATAATGCCCATAACGAGTTCTAAACGACGTCTTGGGTATATCTTCAAGCCTAATTTTCAATTTATGGTAACCGGATCTCAAATCAATCTTAGAGAAAACTGATGCACCTTGTAATTGGTCTAAAAGATCATCTATTCAAGGCAAATGATACTTATTTCGAATAGTGACTCTATTTAATTGTCGATAATCTATACACATCCTCATACTACCATCATTTTTCTTAACAAACAACACCGGAGTACCCCAAGGGGAAGCACTAGGATGAATAAATCCTTTATCAAGAAGCTCTTAGATTTGAGCCTTAAGCTCTCTTAATTCTGCTGGAGCCACGCGATATGGAGGGATAGAAATGGGGCGCGTACCAGGCTCTAAATCAATGCAAAAATCTATCTCTCTATCCGGAGGCATACCATGCAAATCATTTGGAAACACTTCACTAAATTCAAACACCATAGGAATAGACCTAATGGATGGAGCCTCAATCTCAACATCCCTAACATGAGCCAAATAAGCCAAACAACCTGCTCTACTAATTTGCTCGCCCGACTGGAGGATATAATCTTAGCTTGCTTAGGCTTGTACACCCATTCCACTCTAATTTTTCCCTTCCCGAAATTTCTAGAGCGACATACTTAGTATTACAATTAAGCACAACATAATAAGGGGACAACCAAGTCATGCCTAAGATTATGTCAAAGTCAATCATATCCAAAATCATCAAATCAGCCCAAGTCTGATAACCCATAAATAAAATAGGACAAGCACGATAGACATGGGTGACTCTGACTGACTCTCCAACTGGGGTAGAAACACGAATAGGGGCATCAAGTACATCACAAATCCCTTCCTAGTTGCGCGTTACCCCTATCTCTGTTACCATTTCCTCTACCTCCAAGGCCTCGTTGATTACAGATGTGAGGCCAAAAATACATATTTTTAATCATTATTTGCCTCACATTTATTATTTATATCTGTCCTTTTTTAGCATTAATTTTATGAATTGTGCTAAATAGTGTATTTTATTTGTAGGAGTGAATTGGTGTAAAGTTGAAGAAGTTTGGAGCTAAAACGGATTAAATATGAAAGATTGAAGAAGGAAATTAAGCAGGCAACTTAATAGATTAAATTTAATATAATAATGTATAAAATATAAAGTTGCAAAGTTCAAATAGGAAAAGAGAATGCTTCCACGTGGCAACAGTGGAAAACCTTCAGATTGTTGAAGTCGTGCAGAATTAAGGCGATTGGACAGTTCACGCGTACAACTGGGTAATCCAACTCCGTTTGGTTTTGGATCCCTAATTTGTTTTGGACTCAATTATTTTATTTAGGGTTCACTACATCTATAAATAGTCCATAGAAATAATTATTGGAGACATGAATTATAGAGGGAGATAGGGAGATCAATCAGAGGGCATCAAGTAAAAAGTTGTCAATACTTTTAGGGTTCTTTTCTTCTTCTTATTTTCTTAGAGATTAGTAGCTAAAGCTCTTGTTCTGGGATTGTAGCTACGGATTCAATGTTGATTATTTTAGGTTATTGAATTAATTTTTGGTTGTCATTATAAGTTACTTCTATATTCTTGTTTTAGTATTTTGTGCTTGATCGCCATGAGATAAATATATTGTCTAATCTTAAAATCAGGAGAAGAGAGGTTAGATAGACCAGAGAATATAGAGAGCTCGATCGATCCATTTAATTGAGGTGATTTGTGTTCAGGAGTGACGCCCGGATGAACAACTTGCTTGGTTACGAAATAGGATCAAATATAAATGTTCGCCAGTTAGTCTATTTATCCCTGCTCAACGATGTAGTTAGATAGCTAACTGGAGTAGGCGACTAGAGGTGTGTAGCCCGACTCATACAATTAACCATATAAACCAGTAACTTGACAACTAAAATTAGTTCTAAGCCAAAAATATGATACATGAAATCCAATACATGCTGCAACCCTGGGATTTCCAAACTATTGTAAGTAATTTTATTATTTTTTCTTGCATTCTTTTTTTTTTTTTACTCTTTTGAATAAATAATTAGACTAGTATAATTTAGTAAATAGTTAATTAACAAGTACCTTGGGAACGATAACTCGTTTCTTAAAGAATCTATATTACTTGCGCGACCACATACACTTGCGTGTGCAATTGGAAGCAACAAGTTGTTGGCGCCGCTGCCGGGGACTTAGAAATTAACTATTCTTCTAGGTTATACCTTTTCTTTTTATTTATTTATTTACTCTCTTTTTTTATTAGTTTTTTTTTCTTCCAACAATTATTTTTTTTCTCTTTCTTTAAATAATTTGGTACTCTTATTGATATGGATGATTGGGATAAATCGTGGTTGGGTGATGAAAGTCCTTTATGTCATATATGTGGTCGTCAGTATATTCATTGGAATGGTTGTCCTAAAACTTATTCCCTTCCCCCAAACCCCTACTATGACTCTTCTGTTATTTGTGATGTTGGTAGGGGCGATGAAACAGAGAATACAAAACAAGAGGCGCTTGAATGTACAGACATGTTGGACAAGGTTAATTCAAAAATCACCGGAGAAAAACTTGAATGCACAGAAGGGTACAAAGAAATCGTGGAACTACAATATAAGCTTGATGTTCTTCAATAAAAAATTACAATCCAAGCTGAATTAGAAGAGATTGGGGCCCAACAAGGAGAAAGTTACGGAGAAAAAGAGATAGTGAGCCAATATTGGATAGATGGACGAATTCAACTTCTAAAGATTGAAGAGTCTATCCGTGATGAAATAACATACTTGGCACCCTACCTGATCGAAAAAAGAGTTAAACTCACACAAGAAATTGATCAATTTGGTTAAGATATTCATGACTTAGAGGTTCACTTGAACAAAAAGATTGAGGCGTCTGAAGCTCAATTACTAATTGTTGTGGATTATGACCAACTAGTGGAGCAAAAAAAGTACTTCCGACTATTCAAGTATATTTTATTCCTTAATATCGATGTTGAAATAAAGTACAAAAGTGAGAATATTGTAAATAATGCTGCTTTAGAATTAAGGGAACTTGAATCTCATTCAAAACACTTTTCTATAAAATCTAAATGAATGGATGAGTGTATTGATGAGGAACAAGGCCCTTACATTCTAAAGTTTTTTAGTCCACGTAGACAAAACGACATTCCTCACTTAAGGGCCAAGAAATGCAAGATGCGACATATATTACTTGGTTTCTTTATCTTTATACCACCACCCCTTGAGAGGAGCAGAAAAATTGATTCAAAGTTAGGGGTAAAATTCATAAGTTCAAAGTGGAAAGAAAAGTGTTGAATATATTTGTGTCGTGCCACGACGTTAAATTAGGCGCTTATTGGGAGGCAACCCAATTTATAGTGAAACTTCTTATTTTTTTATTTTTTATTATTAGTATTATTATTTTTATGTTGTTCTTACAGGTTTTGGAGAAGTCTGAGTATCCAAAATTTGAAGCTAAGGAGCACGTTGGAACTTAAGTGTGGGGTGCGTACGACCCTTGATGAAAATAAAGAGAACATGCTACTAGCTAGGCCTAAAGGCCTCAGGGAGTTTTCCTAACCCTTGTTTTAAATTTTATTTGATGCTTTGGGGACATCACATCTTTTTAAGTGTGGGGTGGAAGAATAAATTCCTAGCTTTTATTGTTTTATTGAGTCTTTTATTTTTTAGGATGAGTTCCTTGGCTTTTGTTTTCGGTTCTTTTCCTGAGGATAGTCCCTTTGAACCGAGTGTCTTTTATTTTTTTAGGAGTAAGTTTTTTTTTTTGTTTTTTTTTAGAAAAAAGAAAAGACCCTTTTGAGTGGTGTGATACTTGTTATTTAGGCCTAATTCTTGAATAGTACTTTCTTGTGAATGCTTGATAAAATAAATGCAAACTTTTTGACACCTAAGCTCATGGTTGTGACTTTTGTATATAACTTATTTTACTGTATAGTTTGTTATGATCCTTTCTCTCTTAGAAGTGGAATTGATCCATCTTGATTGATACTTGTGCCATGTGTGGTGAGATTTTGTTTATTCCATGTTTTGCATCTTAGTCTAGAACTTGCCCTGCATGTTATTGAAGAAAAATAAAAAGTGTTGTTTTGTTTAGGAGATGATAATAGGCTTTCTTTGATTTGTCTAGTAAATTTTAGCCTTTTCAACTATTATATCACTAGTTAGCCTTTTTGAGCCTGTAACCTTTTGTTGGTAGCCATATTTTTTCCCTTGACTATTTTGTTGAATCTCTAGTTTTTGCACCTTGCTTCCTTGAGCATTATAGCATAGACTTATTCTAATTGTTAAATCTGAAGAAAATGAATGGTTGAGTGTAAAAGGTGATCAATGATAGCTAAAAAGTGTTTAAAAAGCCCTCTTTGAAAGAATGTGACATGAACAAAAAAAAAGTTATCTTGATGATGGACCTGGTCCTTCCAAGGATATTGTGCACCTTAACGCATGTAAAATACGTAAGTTGAGGGTGGCTATTATGAAGGGAAACTTTTTTTAAAAAAAATATAGAGAAAAAGAAGAAGAAGATTGAAGCATTCTTGAGATGATGAGAATTACTTGTGAAATAATTGTTGAAGAGAGGGTTGAAAATAAAGAGAAGAAAATAATGGGTGATGAAGTCTTAAAGTGCAAAGTGCTTAAGGAAGTGTAAGTCACTATTATATAGTTTTCCTACCTGTCCCCTAGCCTACATTATAACCCGTTAAAGTCCTATTTGATTCTAGTCAAGCATGCTTAATTAGTGGAGATGTACATAATGGGCAAGCCTATGGTTCTTTGTGCATACATGTAAATTTTATTTTTGAGTGTGAGTTGTTCTTTGATGCTAAGTCCTTAATTTATATTCAATCTTTTGATTTGAGTGTGTGGACTATTTCTTCTTGTGAGGGCATTTATTTCATGATAGATATGTGATTTTATTAGGTTTCTTTGATGAGAGTAGGCGAGCAAACTTAAATTTAATGAGTTCAGAGTCCTTCCTTGAGGTTAGGAGGTTAGAGGTTTGTTGTTTATTTGGATGTCTTACATAATGATTGAGAAATGTACTTGATGTTTTGAAATTGGTATATGGCCTAATTGTTTGTATTAACCAAAATGATGACATTCCTAGTATGATTTTTTGAGATGAGCTTTAATGCTTGCTCGAGGACAAGCAAAAGTTTAAGTGTGGGGTGTTGATGTGAGGCCAAAAATACATATTTTTAATCATTATTTGCCTCACATTTATTATTTATATCTGTCCTTTTTTAGCATTAATTTTATAAATGCTAAATAGTGTATTTTATTTGTAGGAGTAAATTGGTGTAAAGTTAAAAAAGTTTGAAGCTAAAACGAATTAAATATGAAAGATTGAAGAAGGAAATTAAGCAGGCAGCTTAATAGATTAAATTTAATATAATAATGTATAAAATATAAAGTTGCAAAGTTCAAATAGGAAAAGAGAATGCTTCCATGTGGCAGCAGTGGAAACCTTCAGATTGTTGAAGTCGTGCAGAATTAAGGCGGTTGGACAGTTCACGCGTACAACTGGGTAATCCAACTCCATTTGGTTTTGGATTCCTAATTTGCTTTGGACTCAATTATTTTATTTAGGGTTCACTACATCTATAAATAGTCCATAGAAATAATTATTGGAGACATGAATTATAGAGGGAGATAGAGAGATCAATCAGAGGGCATCAAGTAAAAAGTTGTTAATACTTTTAGGGTTCTTTTCTTCTTCTTATTTTCTTAGAGCTTAGTAGCTAAAGCTCTTGTTCTGGGATTGTAGCTACGGATTCAATGTTGATTATTTTAGGTTATTGAATTAATTCTTGGTTGTCATTATAAGTTACTTCTATATTCTTGTTTTAGTATTTTGTGCTTGATCACCATGAGATAAATATATTGTCTAATCTTAAAATCGGAAGAAAAGAGGTTAGATAGACCAGAGAATATAGAGAGCTCGATCGATCCATTTAATTGAGGTGATTTGTGTTCAGGAGTGACGCCCAGACAAACAACTTGCTTGGTTACGAAGTATGATGAAATATAAATGCTCGCCAGTTAGTCTAATTATCCCTGCTCAACGATGTAGTTATATAGCTAACTGGAGTAGGCGACTAGAGGTGTGTAGCCCGACTCGTACAATTAACCCTATAAACCAGTAACTTGACAACTAAAATTAGTTCTAAGCCAAAAATATGATGCATGAAATCCAATACATGCTGCAGCCTTGGGATTTTCCAACTATTGTAAGTAATTTTATTATTTTTTCTTGCATTCTTCTTTTTTGGCTCTTTTGAATAAATAATTAGACTAGTATAATTTAGTAAATAGTTAATTAACAAGTCCCTTGGGAATGATAACTCGTTTCTTAAAGAATCTATATTACTTGTGCGACCATGTACACTTGCATGTGCAATTGGAAGCAACAATTACCTCCTCACCCACCTTCTAGACATCCTCTACCATTGTTGCCATTCTCCGTGGGTACAACTGTTCTAGATGGCTGTTGTGCGGACTCAAACACACGCGGATGGGGATAATATCTCCTCATATACCCAGGTTCTCCACAATTATAGAAAGTACGATCAAAAGATGGTTTGCTGCCCGTCGAAGGCGCGGTAATCTGACTATCCTGAAAATTATGAGATGGAGTTCCCGAGTAGTTACCTATAGAGATGGGCATAGCGGACTGAATTGGCTTGGCTGCAATTGTTGGCCTTCTAGACCCCTTAGAGTAAGAACCTTGAAAGTTACCCAAATTCTTGCCTCTTTTTGCCAGGGCCTTAACTTGACCGTTTCGCCTTACCCCCCTCCATTTTCTTAACATAGTCTGTCACCTCATTAAAGCTTCTCCTTGCAGAAGTCATATGAATAGATAATACTTGCAACTCAAAATTCAAACCTCTAATAAATAGCTGGATCCTCTCCTCCTCAGTAGTAACCAACTGCGTAGCATATCTAGATAAAGCATGGAACTTGGCCTCATAAGCAGCCACATACATACTACCTTGCTCTAAAGCCATAAACTCATTTTTTTTACGATCCCTCAAGGTTCTAGGCCATACTTTTCCAGAAACAGAGCATGAAATTGGGTCCAAGTAAGTGGAGGTAAAGTAGAAGATATGCACTCCATATAAGCTCTCCACCATTGCTTAGTCTCCCCTTGAAGTTGGAAAGACACAAACTCAACCCCATGTTGGTGAACAATACCCAATTTATACAGCGTCTCATAACAGTCTAGGATAAACTCATAAGCATCTTCAGTTTCAGAACCAAGAAATACCAGAGGCTTAAGCTTCAAGAACTTAGTCAACATGTCATGCTCATTACCGGTCATAACAGAACCCAACAAAGGACGGAAGAAAGCTTTAGTATCTACATTTCCACCCGTCTTAGGCGCAGTGCTAGCAACAGGAGGATTAGTAGGAGCTTGAGTTGCTTAAGCAGATGGAAGCACTCTAGGACCAGCCAACCCTTTCAAGAAAGCCATAATCTGTTGAGCTAACACCGAATCGATGGGAGGAACAACCCTAGTCTCCGCTGGCACCTCTTTCTCTTGTCCATTTTCCTCAATATCCTCTTATATCTTCTCATTATGTGCATGAGGGTTCTCATTCATAGGAACATTATCATCGGTACCTCATTCACAGCAGGCGCTACTCTCCTACGACCTCGACCCCTAGCTCTTCCTTTACCCCTGCCTCGACCGCGACTTCTCGCTGTAGATTCCTCAGTTGAAGCATTGACATGAGCTACGGGCCTAACACCGTTATACCTAGTATTAACCATCTGTAAACAGAAGAGTGAAGGAAGTTAGAGAGCAATTTGAATCGCCAGATACCAATTGGAATAAAGTCATAGCAAGAAAGGAGACAAGAGAAAATAGAGAGATTTCCTAAAGTCCTATAGCCTCTCGAAGAAAAGTAAAGGCGTCCTCGTACCATTTCGCGAGACTCTATTAGACTCGTTTAGGTACATCGAGATCAACAAAACCTAGGCTCTGATACCAACTTTGTCACGACCCAGACCGTCATGATTGACACCCACACTAACACTCCGGTGGGAGAACCACTACTACAACCCAAACCAAGCAAATAATCTAAAAACTAAGGCATCTAAGTCAAACACTAAGGAAATAAAAATAGAGTTCCCATAAACTCTAACAATAATAACTAACAATGCAGAAGAATAACCTAAAACCTGAAAGTCAATGTACCAAAACATCTAACAAATGATCCAAGTCTAAACAAAAAGGGATACAACCCCATACTTGTGTATTTCTTGTTTAAAAAATTTATGTTTACATCTCTATCGTTTAATAAACAATGTTACATTAACAAATCTTTATTTATTGAATTAAAAGAAATTAAAATTGTTTTTTGATTCCAAATCTATTGTAACTTGTATTTGTCATATTACCAATAAAAAGTATAAGATCATAAAATTAAAAACTACTTCACAGTTTATAATCTTTAATTTAAGATCATAAAATTTACCTGTTTTTTTTTCTTGTAAATTCTATGTCCCATCAAATTAAGACTCTTAAATTGAAACAAACGAATAACAATTTTTTTGGGGCAAGTTCCGGACAAGTAATTTATTAGTAATAACATCTACCAAGTAGTCAGCATACACACACGCACGATAAGAAATTATAATTCAATATAACTCTATGTTTGAATATAATTCCCTCTTTGCAGACTTCTAATGATAGTCAATTTGATCACATGGCTCACTAAATTAAAATTCAATATAATCACTTATATTAGGCATATATTATCACGAGATTAACTTTCTCCACTGACAGTGGACAAGCAAATTATATCGTCAGTTCATTTTTAGAAATAATTAATTCCATCAAGAGATTTAAGTATCTCCACTGATAGTGGATAAAAAAATTTCATCGTCGGTTCATTTGTCGAAATACTTATTTCTTTTAATTCAATTATTATAATTTTACATTTAAAGATTAATGTCAGTGGACAAGCAAATTATATCATCAGTTCATTTTTAGAAATAATTATTTCTCTTAAGAGATTTAAGTTATCTCCACTGACAGTGGATAAAAAAATTTCATCGTCGGTTCATTTGTAGAAATACATATTTCTTTTAATTTAATTATTATAATTTTACATTTAAAGATTAATGATTTTTCAACTTCTCTTTTTCTTTTTATTTTTAAATTTTTATTTTTTAAGACAAATTTTATATATCTGAGATTTATTTTTTGAAAGAACGTTCAAATATTTTTGATACTATCGACTTTGACTATTATTTAAATAAATTGGAGTACATATGATAATATATGAATTAAAAAAAAATTTCAATTAATTTTTGTATTATTGATTGAATGAACTAAGAAGAGAAAATATAGTCTAAGCAATAGAAGCACCTATCCAAAAAAAAAAAATCTTGTTGAGAAGAAGAGTTAATATGTTATGAATAATTATTTTAGGAGATTAATTAGTCTAGATCTTAAAAAGAAGAAAAAGAGAGTAAACAGTTACTTGATGATTGTCTCAAATTGCTTCAACGGTGTTGACGGAGAACGATGTGATAATAACGAGGACAAGAAAGCGTTGAAACAATCCTTCTTATTTTTGACAACCAATAAGAATCCTAAACAAACTCCTATAATAAATTTAGAGTTTAAGTTACCAAATAATGAAATTTTTTTTGTTATTTTTATTTAAATATTAATAATATGAAAACATATTAAAATCAAAAAAATATTTCTAAAACTGAACTGACGGTGTAATTTTCTTGTCCACTGTTAGTGGAGAGAAGTTAATCACTACTTGTCACGACCCAAAAATGGACGTGATGACACTCGTCTTATCCCACCAAGACAAGTCAGCCTAAAACTCAACCATTATAATAAAATGTGGAAATTTTTATAATCAACTCAAAAATACCCCAAAAATCTGGTTGTCATCACGTGTACAAGCCTCTAATGTGTTGTAACAAAATTGAAAGAAAATACAAGTTTCAAATGACATTGTTACTAAAATAAAACAAGATCATAATTTAAGGAGGAAGAAGGTCCGCTGAAATGACAAGCAGCTACCTCACAAACCTCTACAAGAAGTCTCAAACAAGGAGAAGAGAAAATATACAAAGGTCCAGGCTAGTAGCCTACAAAAAAATGCAGTAGCAAGGGATGAGTATCAAACCACACGGTACTCAGCAAGTAAACCTCTAAACACAAGCTAAGGGGATAGAATACGGGTACTCCTTACACCCCAACTGAACCTCCACAACTAATACCTGCATAAAATCAGCCAAACCTAACAGTTCACAATTTACAAGCGCATGTCTCAACAACAAAATTCTAACAATCACATATTCTCAACAACAAGCTCAATATTCATCAATTACAACCTCCATAACTACAACTTGCTTAAAACCAACCCAACCTAACAGTTCATAATTCACATAGCACACAGCTCAACAACAACACTCTAACAATTACATAACCTCAACAACAAGCTCAATATTCATCAATCAAAGTTCCACAGAAAGGCACTCACAAGATCAGCAAAACACAATATCAAGTTCACTAATGATAAATATGAGCAATGCATTGGAATGCAATGTCAAGTATAGTGATACATGTCTGACCTAGTGATAGACACCCGCTGTCTCTAAGTCCGGGACCCATGGGGGACATATTTGTCCATGCATCCATCGCGGCGCGCGACACGTCCTTCGATAATAGTATCCATTGCGGCACGTGATACATCCCTCAATATATAGAATCCGTCACGGCGCGCGACACATCCTTCGAAATAGTACATCCTCTTTAATTTCTTATTCTTTCTCAGTTCACATAACACTTGTCACAATCATGTATCAAAACAATGCACATGACATGCTCACAATAATGAGGAGATGGTCATTTTCATAACAATGCACAATTCACAACAACACAATGATTCAACAAGCCTATCAAACCATTCTCAACACATCACACACCAACAATTAATCACATTGCCTTTTATTACCCTTTTTTCATCATTAGAATTAATCAATATGGACTAGTAAACCCAACACCAAGTATCATTACCCAAACACATATTACAAGGCAACACACGAATTTCATATACTTAAGAAGGGTTTAGAAATCCACTTGCCTCAGTTAATCAACAATTCACTCCAGGACTCAAGCCTTCTCTTTCGTTGAACTTCCCAACTCAAAGCAATCTATTCAAATAAATGACCACAATAAGATTTCAAAACTAACAACACTCACATTACTATGTGTTTAGCCTTGAACAAAAAATTCACCCAATTTTATAATCAAGTTCGTAAATCTTGATGCCAATCAACATTTCAACTATCATATTTTCCAAGTTTCAAGTCTAGGGTTAAGTCATAATTTCTCCAAACACTACAACCATAATAACTTTCTTATAATATAGTACACCCGATATTTAATTACATATCTCAGTATATCAAACTTGGATCTTAATATAAAAACTATAAAAAAATCAAAAATCAATTACATAGAAATTCCAGAACACTCGAATTAAGCCAAAACCATTTGCACGCATAAACTGCCTTCAATTCACTTATTACCATATTATATTCTTGATGAGGCAATCATTAGTTATCATTGACTCATCATTGGCCATATAGAATTTCATTTACTTTCTCTCCAACATCAACAATTGATAAGAAAAATTAGAAAGGCAAGACACAATGTCCCGCCTTGACCCTACACCCTGAGAGGGACTGGCACTCGAAGACCATTGCTGGCCCCAAGAGAACCCTTGGCCTGGCTTACTTAACTCAGCGGAAGACAATATTCATACTTAATGATCAATAAAACTTAACTGAACAGAATAATAAGATAACTCAGAATGTTTAAAGGTTAAACATTCAACTTGGCCCAAAAGTGGCAACTCAATTCTTAACAATAAGAAATGATAATGAAAAGACTTAAAGGACTAACATATGATTGTCTATGAAGCCTCTAAAACAACTGAGATGGATGTTGGGACAACCCCACAACATCCTAATGAACTAACTAGAAAGCAATGAAAATAGATCCTCCGGAATGCAAGGAGGCTCACCGACTGACTCTGAACTGCTCACTGGATCAACGGTGCGCTGGAATGCCGATCCTAATTACCTGTGTCTGCATCATAAGACGATGCAGTCTAATTGGCACCAGTACATTGAATGTACGAGTATGCAAGTTGGAATGCTAAAACAACATAGGCTTGAAAGGGAATCTGAAAGAAACACTTACATTGGCTCTTCTCAACTCATGAATACTTAACTGAACTCATTTTAATATAAAGCAGTTTAAAACAAGTGCAATATAAAGAAAAGCTGTTTAAAAACATGATGTCAACTCTGTGTATATACAAGGATACAACATAACTCTGAAATGTATGTAAAAATACAGTAAATTAATGTATATAAAAATACAATAACTTCTATGGGAGTTTTACTAACCGACAACCATCACTTAAGAGCTATAGTGATGATACAACGATCTTCCTCATGCTGCCAGCACATCTTATACCTTGCCACAAGTATAAGACCTGAACTACTAAGTGGATCCACTAGTCTATGTGAAAATGATTCATCTAAAAAGTATGACCCTTTTCTACCCATGATGGCTACATGGTTTATGGGGGCTGTGAGTTGTCTGAACTCTTCCCAATATCGGTGCTCAGTACTACTTCCAAAATATACTATCTCTTTATGTTTTAAAAACATACTTCTTTTTGTGATTTGAGATTAGTGCTCAAAACTTCGATCAAAGACTATCTTGGAAATCTCAGTTTCCCTTCTTGCTTCATTTAGAAAGCTATTACTCTTTGTTGAAAACTAGCCCGAAGGCTCTTTGGAAATCTCAGTTTCCGTTCTTATTTAAATGTGGAAACATTTTTAAATCTCTTTGGTAATACATAGTCCCCATATACTTCTTTGAAGAAAAGAACTTCAACTTTACTCTTTACTGAACTCAAAATTCAAGTCTTAAAACAAACTTAAAACTTTTGTAAAAGACTTATGAAAACTTGAAATGAACTTCTCTTACTAGAATCTTAACTTCTCTTGACTTTGATCTTAACTACTCTTGACTTGACTCTTGACTGATCCTTGAATTGAATTATGGATTCAACGATTAAGGTTGGTGTTTGGAAAGATCTCATGTTGTTTAGGAATGATTTGATAGCTAAACATGAGAAAAGACCAAAAATTAAGATTAAAGGTGGGTCCGCGATGCGGAGGCATAATTAAATTTTGGTTTCGAAAACGCCTTTTGAGGCTGAACACCTAGTGTCAGCTCCGTGACGCGGAGTAGAATTTTGCAAAACTGGGCCCTAGGCGCGCGACGTGTGGCCAGCCTCTAATTTCGTCCGACGAAATTTCTTCTTAATTTTCCAACCCCAATTCACCCAAACTCGATTCTTTTTCTCAAATTACTTTTAGATACAGATACCCAACAAATGTACCTAAGAACCTAACTCAAAACGACTCTCTGATGCGACGTAACGAACTCAAAAACTTCCCAACTCAGTCAAATTCAAGAACAATATATGCATTCAAGAATAGAAATCAAGATCATCAATATTCAAATGCTTTTAGGAAGAATCCAAACTAAAATTAATATGCTTGGCACGTGGGAGAACGATTCCAACGTTATGAGAGCCTCACATACCTGATTGAAGTAGATCCTTGGCGAAACACCAACTTTCTTGATCGATCTTGATGAATTTGCCCTTTTCCTCCTTCTTTTCTCTTCTCCTTTCTCCTTAGCTCTAGCGTGAAATTTTAAATTCTAAAACTTACTAAAATCTGATTTGACCCATATTAAACTCCTAAAAACGGATTAAAATAATTGGGCAATGAAAAGACTAAAATACCCCTTAAAATTCCGGATTGGACATTTCCTTAATCCAACAGCCCAACTTCCAAAGGGCATAACTCACTCATACGAACTCGGAATCGCGCAAACTTGGTGGCGTTGGAAAGATAATTCCAAGGGATTTCCAACCATATCTGGAATCACACCTAACTCATCTTGAGCTAGGAATTATAGACGTTTGAAGTTGACCAAAAACTCACTTTAACTTATTTAAAAATTTCCAGATTTCCTCATTCTTTCCAAAAGTAACTATTTCCAGATTTTAAACTTCCTTCTAGTTTTTTCTAGTTGCGAGATGTTACAATATCTCCCCCTTGGGAACATTCATCCTCGAATGAGATTACTCTTACTAGGATTGGGTGTAACATCAAATTCAAACTCCCAACAAGCAATTGCAAACAAAACAACATGCTCATTCATAATTTAAAGAGCACTAAGAAGAAAATTAGTATCTTGATCTACACTTTCTTCGGATTCAAAGAGATGTGGATATTTGTTCTTCATATCCTCCTCAGCTTCCCAAGTAGCTTCCTCAACAAATTGGTTCCTCCAAAGGACTTTGACATATGCTACCTACTTTGTTCTCAACTTGCGAACTTGGCAATCTAGAATCTGAACAGGAATCTCCTCATAAGATAAGCTATCCCTGATCCCAATATTTTCAGTTGGTATAATCAATGAAGGATCGCCCATGCACTTCTTCAACATGGAGACGTGAAATACCGGATGAACAACTGCTAACTCTTGTGGTAGCTCTAACTCATAAGCTACATTGCCAATCCTCTTGGCTATGCGATAAGGTCTAATATATCAGGGACTAAGCTTCCCCTTCTTACCAAACCTCATAACACCATTCATGGGTGAAACTTTCAAATACACCCAATCATCTACTTCGAACTCTAACGCCCTTCTCCTAACATTAGTGTAGGATTTTTGATGACTCTGTGCCATTTTCAATCTTTCTTGAATCACTTTCACCTTCTCCATAGCTTGGTGAACTAAATCTGGTCCTATCAACCCGGCTTCACCAACTTCAAACCATCCAATAGGAGATCTGCATCTTCTCCCATAAAGAGCTTCATAAACAGCCATTTGGATGCTAGAGTGGTAGCTGTTGTTGTAAGCAAACTCAATGAGAGGTAGGTGATCATCCCAATTCCTTTTGAAATCAATCGCACAAGCCCTCAACATATCCTCTAAGGTCTGAATAGTGCGCTATGCTTGACCGTTTGTTTGAGGGTGAAAAGCAGTACTCAAGTTCGCCTTTGAACCCAAGCCTTTCTGGAATGACTTCCAAAACTATGTAGTAAATTATGCACCTCTGTCTGAAATAATGGAGACCGGAACCCCATGAAGTCTTACCACTTCTTGAATATATAGCTTAGCATAATCTTATGCTAAATGGGTAGTCTTTACTGGCAAAAAGTGGGTTGATTTCGTCATTCTATCGACAATCACCCAAATAGAATCATGCTGCCTGTGAGACCTTGGTAACCCTGTGATGAAGTCCATATTAATCATCTCCCACTTCCATTCCGGAAGTTCTATATTCTGAGCCAAACCATCGTGCCTTTGGTGCTCTACTTTAACTTGTTGGCAATTTGGACACTTAGCAATAAATTCTGCAATGCTCTTCTTTATACTATTCCACCAATACACTTCTTTCAAATCACGATACATCTTTGTGGAACCCGGATAAATGGAATATCTGGAGCTATGAGCCTCATCCATGATCCTCTCTTGAAGTTCATCCACCATTGGTACACACAATCTACCTTGATATCTCAGTACGACATCTCCCCCTTGTTCAAAAGCTAATACTTTTTGCTTTTGAACATTTGCCTTCAACTCAAGCAAAATGGGATCTTGGTCTTGCTTTTCTTTAACTTCTGACACTAGTGATGATTCAGCCCCAATCAACACCACTACTCTTCATTCTGTGGAATACATTAGTCGGACTCCTAAGCGTGCAAGTCTATGCACATCTTTCGCAAACTCTCTCTTTTCTTCATTAACATGGGCAATACTACACATAGACAACCTGCTCAAGGCATCAACAACAACATTAGTCTTACCTGGGTGATAAAGAATACTCATGTCATAATCCTTGAGTAATTCTAACCACCTCCTTTGTTTGAGATTAACCTCTTTCTGGGTGAACACATATTGAAGACTCTTATGATCAGTGAATACATCAGCATGCACACCATACAAGTAATGACGCCATATCTTCAAAGTGAATACTATAACAGCCAACTCTAAGTCATGGGTGGGGTAGTTCTTCTCGTGAACTTTCAACTGTCTGGAGGCATAAGCTATAACTTTGCCATTCTGCATTAAGACACAACCCAACCCAACTCTAGATGCATCACAGTACACCACAAAACCTTGAGTACATTCTAGTAAGGTCAAAACTGGGGCAGTAGTCAACCTCTTGATCAATTCCTGAAAGCGTTTCTCACAAGCTTTAGACCATTGAAATTTCACTGTTTTATGAGTCAACTTCGTCAAAGGGGACGAAATGGACGAGAACCCCTCTACAAACCTTCTATAATAGCCAGCTAAACCCAAGAAACTCCTAATATCAATTGGAGATGTGGTTCTAGGCCAATCCTTCACTGCCTCAATTTTTTGAGTATCAACTTTAATTCCCTATCCAGACACAATATGGCCTAAGAATGCCATAGACTTAAGCCAAAACTCACATTTAGAGAACTTGGCATACAACTCCTTATCTTTCAAAGTCTGGAAAACTATTTTGAGATGGCTAGCATGATCTTCTTCAGTCCTTGAATAGATTAGTATGTCATCAATGAAGACGATAACAAACATATCCAAATAAGGTTTGAAGACTCTATTCATAAGATCCATGAACGTTGCTGGTGCATTGGTCAAACCAAAGGACATGACCAAAAACTCATAATGACCATATCTGGTTCTGAAAGCTGTCTTTGGAATATCATATTCCCTTACTCTTAACTGATGATAGCCTGATCTGAGGTCAATTTTCGAGAAACAGGAAGCACCCTAAAGCTGATCGATATGATCATCAATTCTCGGAAAAGGATACTTATTATTGATGGTAACCTTGTTCAACTGACGGTAATCTATACACATCCTAAGGGAACCATCTTTCTTTCTCACAAACAAGACTGGAGCTCCCCAAGGTGAGACACTTGGTCGAATGAAGCCCTTATCTAATAGATCATTTAACCGCTCTTTCAACTCCTTCAACTCTGCTGGTGCCATTATGTATGGCGGAATAGAGATAGGATGAGTATCTGGAATGATGTCTATAATGAGGTTTATTTCTCACTCATGAGGGACTCCGGGAAGATCATCAGGAAAGACTTCTGGGAATGTTTTTACTACTGAAACTGACTGAATAAGAGGTACCTCAACACTTGAGTCATTAACTCGAACTAAGTGATAGACACACCCCTTAGAAATTAACTTCCTTGCCTTAAGGTACGAAATGAAATGACCCTTAGGCACTACTGAACTATTTTTCCACTCTAAGACTGGCTCATTTGGAAACTGAAACTTGACTTCTCGAGTTCTACAATCAACTGAGGCATAACAGGCATGAAGCCAGTCCATACTAAGAATGACATCAAAATCTACCATGTCTAACTCAATTAAATCAACCATGGTACTCTTGTGATTGACGGAAATGGGACAATCACGATAAAATCTCTCTACTAGAATAGACTCATCAACAAGCGTAGAGACACTGAATGGTTCACTAAGTTGCTTAGGAATAACATCAAAGTCCATAGCAACATATGGAGTTACAAAAGATAAACTCGCTCCTGCATCTAGCAAGGCATAAATAGTAAAGTCAAAGACTTGAATCATACCAGTGACAACATCCGGTGAATCATCTTACTCTTGGCGACTGTTGATAGCATACAAGCGGTTTGTTCCTCCGAAAGTAGCCCCTGTAGGTACAGCTCTGTCTGGTGGAGCAACTGATGAAGATTGGGCTCTATTGCCCCCATTACCATTTCCCTGCTTGTTCTTTGGACACTCTCGCATGAAATGCCCAGTCTGACCACACTTGAAACAACCAGTAGATCCCTCACGACAAATACCTGAGTGGTTCCTCCCACACTTGGCGCATGCAGGAGGCTAATTTCCTGGTTAGTCACAGCTTGACTCAGCATCCTAATTTCCTCTCTAAACTCAGCATTGGTGACTTGTCCTTGAGGTTGCACTTCAGGTGCATTTGTTAACTCTTGTTCCTCAACATTGCGTCTAGCAGGACGACCTCTAACATCCCTTCGTGGAGGCATGATTATCTGAAACATGCGCAAGCACAAATTAGAAGGAACTTTTTAGAGATCAACTCTAACGCACGAAAAGAGCGTGAAAGAAGTGGAGGAATTCCTAAATGTTGAAGCCTCCTAATGATAGATGTGGCTCGCTTCACACCGATACCTAGGAATCTATAGACACGACTTCATAAACACCCTAGGACTCTTGAACTCTGGGCTCTGATACCAAATTTATCACGCCCCGAGCCTACACCCTAGGCGGGACTAGTACAAAAAACCATTGTTGGCCCCAAGCGAACCCTTGGCCTGACTTACTTAACTCAGCGGAAGACAATATTCATACTTAATGATCAATAACACTTAACTGAACTGAATAATAAGATAACTAAGAATGCTTAAAGGTTAAACATTCAACTTGGCCCAAAAGTGGCAACTCAAGTCTTAACAATAAGAAATGATAATGAAAAAACTCAAAGGACTAACATCTGACTGTCTATGAAGCCTCTAAAACAACTGAAATGGATGTTGGGACAACCCCACAACATCCTAATGAACTAACTAGAAAGCAAGGAAAATAGATCCTCCGAAATGCAAAGAGGCTCACCGACTGACTCTGAACCGCTTACTGGATCAACGGTGCGCTGGAATGCCGATCCTAGTTACATGTGTTTGCATCATAAGACAATGCAGTCCAACTGGCATCAGTACATTGAATGTATGAGTATGCAAGTTGGAATGCTAAAACAACATAGGCTTGAAATGGAATCTGAAAGAAACACTTACCTTGGCTCTTCTCAACTCATGAATACTTAACTGAACTCATTTCAATATAAAACAGTTTAAAATAAGTGCAATATAAAGAAAAGTTGTTTAAAAATATGATGTCAACTCTGTGTATATACAAGGATACCACATAACTCTGAAATGTACGTAAAAATACAATAAACTGTTGTATATAAATATACAATAACTTCTGTGGAGTTTCTCTAACCGACAACCATCACTTAAGAGCTATAGTGATGATACAACGATCTTCCTCACGCTGCCAGTGCATCCTATACCTTGCCACAGGTATAAGACCGGAACTACTAAGTGGATCCACTAGTCTATGCGAAAAGGATTCATCTAAAAAGTATGACCTTTTTCTACCATGATGGCTACATGGTTTATTGGGGCTGTGAGTTGTTTGAACTCTCCCCCATATCGGTGCTCAATACTACTCCCAAAATATACTAGCTCTTTTGTTTTAAAAACATACTTCTTTCTGTGATTTGAGATTAGTGCTCAAAACATAGATCAAAGGCTATCTTGGATATCTCAGTTTCCCTTCTTGCTTCATTTAGAAAGCTATTACTCTTTGTTGAAAACTAGCCCGAAAGCTCTTTGGAAATCTCAGCTTCCGTTCTTATTTAAATGTGGAAACATTTTAAAATCTCTTTGGTAATACATAGTCCCCATATACTTCTTTGAAAAAAGAACTTCAACTTTACTCTTTACTGAACTCAAAACTCAAGTCTTAAAACTTAAAACTTTAGTAAAAGACTTGTGAAAACTTGAAATGAACTTATCTTACTAGACTCTTGACTTTGATCTTAACTGCTCTTAACTTGACTCTTAACTGATCCTTGAATTGAATTATGGATTCAAGGATTAGGGTTGGTGTTTGGAAAGATCTCATGTCGTTTAGGAATGATTTTAGATAGCAAAACATGAGAAAAGACCGAAAATTAAGATTTAAAGGTGGGTCCGCGACGCATAGGCATAATTAAATTTTGGCTCCGAAAACGTCTTCTGAGGAAGAACACCTCGTGTCAGCACCACGACGCGGAGTAGAATTTTTCAAAACTGGGCCCTAGGCGTGCGACGCGTGACCACCCTCTAATTTCGTCCGACGAAATTTCTTCTTCGTTTTCCAACACCAATTAACCCAAACTTGGTTCTTTTTCTCAAATTACTTTTAGATACAAATACCCAACAAATGTACCTAAGAACCTAACTCGAAACGACTCTATGATGTGACGTAACGAACTCAGAAACTTCCCAACTCAGTCAAATTCAAGAACAATATATGCATTCAAGAATATATATCAAGATCATCAATATTCAATGCTTTTAGGACGAATCCAAACTGAAATTAATATGCTTGGAATGTGGGAAAACGATCCCAACGCTATGAGAGCCTCACATACCTGATAGAATTAGATCCTTGGCGAAACACCAACTTTTTTGATCGATCTTGATGAATTTGCCCTTTTCCTCCTTCTTCTTTTCTCTTCTCCTTTCTCCTTAGCCCTAGCATGAAATTCTAAATTCTAAAACTTACTAAAATCTGATTAGACCCATATTAAACTCCTAAAAATGGATTAAAATAATAGGGCAATGAAAAGACTAAAATACCCCTAAAATTCCGGATTGGACATTCCCTTAATCCAACAGCCCAACTTCCAAAGGGCATAACTCACTCATACGAACTCGGAATCGCGCAAACTTGGTGGCGTTGGAAAGATAATTCCAAGGGATTTCCAACCATATCTGGAATCACACCTAGCTCATCTTGAGCTAGGAATTATAGACGTTTGAAGTTGACCAAAAACTCACTTTAACTTGCTTAAAAATTTCCAGATTTCCTCATTCTTTCCAAAAGTAACTATTTCCAGATTTTAAACTTCCTTCTAGTTCTTTCTAATTGCGAGCCCCCTTGGGAACATTCATCCTCGAATGAGATTACTCTTACTAGGCTTAGGTGTAGCATCAAATTCAAACACCCAACAAGCAATTCCAAACAAAACAACATGCTCATTCATAATTAAAGAGCACTAAGAAGAAAATTAGTACCTTGATCTGCACTTTCTTCAGATTCAAAGAGATGTGGATATCTCTTCTTCATATCCTCCTCAGCTTCCCAAGTAGCTTCCTCAACAAAGTGGTTCCTCCAAAGGACTTTGACTGATGCCACCTACTTTGTTCTCAACTTGTGAACTTGGCGATCTAGAATTTGAACATGAATCTCCTCATATGATAAGCTATCCCTGAGCTAGGAATTATAGCCGTTTGAAGTTGATCAAAAACTCACTTTAACTTACTTCAAAATTTCCAGATTTCCTCATTCTTTCCTAAAGTAACTATTTCCAGATTTTAAACTTCCTTCTAGTTCTTTCTAGTTGTGAGATGTTACACGCAGTACCTGTTGTTGTCGTATTCGGCTTCCAGGTTTTCTTTTTCTTTTTTTTTTTCTTTTCTTCTTAAGTTTGTTTAGTCTAAAATTATTTAATCCTACTAATTTATTTTCATATATGAGACAAATAGTAATGGGTTTTAAATAAATTGTGGACTTAGCCCATTAGCCACCAATTTAAATTAATTATTTAAAAATCACCCGTCAACTAAACAATCGTAATTAACAAGTAGCTCAAAAATTTTCAAAAAGGATTTTCCGGGTCATTACATTATCCACCACTAAAAATCATGTTCATCCTCGAACATAAGGAAGAAGAAAGATGAATAACTGACGTTACCAAAAGTCTAAGTTATGACCTACCAGTCGGTGTTCATCTCTCTATGTGAGCTCCTTTTTAAAACCATTTCATCAAGAACAACTACTAAGAACTGAACTTTCGAATCAAACTTTGGCAGACCTACAAACCAGGAGTTATTACCAAACCACAAACTAACACATGAATTCATTTTGAACTGAAACCCTATGAACAATAACACAACCATCAAGACAAATCTTTTCTTTACATAACCAACATAACATTCTGAATCGAGACCGGCTACAACTAAAAGTGAACTTGAACCAATCACCACACACTCATAATGCACAAACCATCGCAGATCTTATCAAGATTCCTTTTTCACAAAATAATCTTTTCACAAGCTTAAGTTATAAAAATATAATATTTAGACATTGAATACTTATCAAGGGAGAATAAAACCTATTTAACCTAAAGAAGAACAAGATCAAGTAACCACCTAACAAGTGGTACACCCCAATATGCAGAACCTTCAACAACATTATCGGATAACTGTAACTATTCATAGAAGCTCTTCTATAAGTTCTCATATGCAAGGTCGTGCGTGTAGAACCACCAGTATACTTTAACTATCCCAAACAATATCAAATCTGTTATAACTAAAATTACCAAGTATACCCAAGAATGTCACCCTACTAAGAGGACAATCAAAGGATTGGTACACCCGATCCACCACTAGGAATCTACCCAAAGATGTGAAAACATGTGTGGGCATAGACAACTAATCACACTTCAAATCATATCCAAAATGAAATAGGTGGCCATATCAGAATATACAGAACCAAGGTTGAATAACACTTAATACTTCTTCCATAGTGCCCATATCAAATATTTTCATCCATATGACCTTATCTCTTTGATTTCTAGCCACCCACAATCACCAATCTAGTCTTAATTATAACTGCACACATACTTGGTTTGTCGAACCCCACATGATCTTCACAATACTCCATTAAAGTCAACACTCATAATACTAACAAATCATCATAACCACACTGATCATTACCTTACTCTCAAACTGTTACTAGTATCAAAGTCTTCTTAACAAACACATTATCACCTCCAAAATTTTCAAACTATGGCGCTCTCTCTTTCCAAATAAGCATTTTATGATAAATATGAGTCCCACACAAGGCTGATAGCACTAATTTCAAATCAGATAGTACTTTTCCATCGAGATAAAGCTATTAAATCACACCCACAGTCAAGTCCACGCAAACTTTCACATACCATGTTTTAACTACCATTTATACCATCATGTACCTCATGCCAAAACTCAAAGAAATCCTTGGTCACTCCAATAATTTTGTATACTATAAGCTCATAATCTCTACTAACCATCAAATTCCTATGTAACACATCGTAACAGTATACATCATCCCATTAACAATGTAGTTTCAATCCCCTCAAAATTCTCATTAACCATGTAGAACTGTCGGTCCACACCGTTTAACATTCATAAGTTACCTATCATATTTTGAACAATCTAGCTCGACATAACCACATAGAATCTTCCATACATCATGGCTTGTAACCTAAATCAAAACTCAATCTTTATAAAAGTTGATGATAAAACCCTATTAAGTCTATATCGAACCAATTCACATCCATAGTCATATTAGAACTTATATATAAAAATCCATATATCCTTCAACTTCGAACTAAGTGTCTATATGAGAGATCTTATTCCTTCACATCTCTTAAATTCTTCCCATGACGCAAGTTTTAAATACCTTGGACTCTTCAATACACCAGACTATTTTTCTTGTCTCTAACTTGCTTACCAATCCTATCCTTTAACCAACAACCCATGATATATTTACCTTATCCTCTAAACTAAAACATTATGTGAAACCCCTCTTAGGTATAACAATCAAAAGAAACCAAATTTACTACTCAAATTATTTTTAAGTCCTTCCAAGTACTTCATACTCAATGTGATCGATCATTTCTTACCTTACTAATACATACCTTGACAAAACATGCTACCACAAACCTAAACTCACAATGAAAACCGTGAATTTTGAATCCAATTGTGTAACCCAGTCTCTTTATCTATCAACACTAACTCATACCTTGAAGATTTTTTTATGAATTCACATATCTTAGTGTCACGATCTGAGTCTACACTTTGGATGTGGCCGACACTCATGAACCATTGCTGGTCCCCAAGCGAACCCTCATCCTGGCTGACTACAAGCGGAAGACTAACTTAAGCATGCAAAAGCTTAAAACCGAATAAAATTCAATAAACTCAACTTTTCAAAACTTTAACTCAAATGAACAACTTAGAATAAAAATAATCTATTCAACTCGCCATAAAATAGGCAACTTAAGTCTTTAAAATATTTAATAAAATAAATGAATAATACAAACTTCTCAACTATACTGACTATCTATGAAGCCTCTAACTGATTAAGATGGAAGTTGGGAAAAGACTCACGACATCCTGACTAAACTAAAAAGTAAATGAAATCCTCCGGAAACAAGGAGGCTCCCCATAGCTAACTCGAACTCCCGGATGTATCAACAAATCTCCTGTTGATGATCCTGAATACTTGTGTCTGCATCATGAAAAGATGCAGGCCAATGGCTCAGTACGTGGAATGTACGAGCATGTAAGGGGAATTCTAAAACATAAACATAAGCTTGAACTTGATAAAAAGGAAACATACTTACCTCTTCTCAAACTTACTCAACTCAAAGATAAGATACTCAACTCAAAGATATGATATTCGACTCTGGGTACTCAACTCTAGATACTCAACTCAATATAAAGCAACAATACACATGTAATATATGGAAAGCTTTATAAAACAGTAAAAACAACTTAGTTCGTTAAAGAAAATGCAATAACAAACTCAACTTTACTTATATAATAAAGTAATATAGTTTATGTGGGAGTTTCTCTAACAAACAACCACCATTATGAGCCTAAGTGGTGATACAACGTCTTACCTCACGCTGCCAAGGACCGTCCTATACCTTGTCGGGGGTATAGAACCTAACTCACTAAGTGGATCCACTAGTCTATGCTAAAAAACACTAAGGAATCATCTAAAATGTATGACCCTTTTCTACCCATGATGGCTACATGGTTTATGGAGACTTGAGTTAATATGAACTTGCATCCCCATATCGGTGCTCAATACTACTCCCAAAATATACTTAGCTCATGTGTTTGTAAAAACAAAACTCTTTCTTTGGTTTGAGATAATTACTCAAAACTTAGCTTAAAAGCTCTCTTGGAATCGATGTTCCCTTTCTTGCTCAAAACTCCTTTGGAAATCTCAGTTTCCTCTCATCTTAAATGTGAAAACATTTACTCTTGGGAATACTTAGTTCCCATATAACATTTTCAAGAAAATAAACTTTACTCTTACTCTTTACTCAACTTCAAAGCTTAAGTCTTAAAACAAAGTTAAAACATTTGTAAAAGACTTTTTAAAATATGGTTCATGCCGAATTATGGGCGTGAACGACTCCATGCAAGGTTTTCAGTAACCATAGATAGAACTCAATACTTGGAACTCAAGAACATCAATGATACTACTCATCTCAAGATTGTTCGACTTATAGTGTTTATGCGGGATTATGGGCATGAAATGTTCAACTCAAGGAATCAAAGATACTTCTCAAAAGGGATTAGGAACTCAACACTTAAAGGCTTAGAACTTGAAGATACCACTTCTCTGAAGGATGCTCAACTTACGAAGTTCATGCAGAATTATGGGTATGAAACAACTAGACTCGATGGTCTACATAAAAATATGGAACTCATGTATACGACTCTTCTTATTCTCTGACTTACTTCCGCAAAACTTAGTTCAATTCGATAGTTGATCTCAAAGGATTCACAGTTGAACTCAAAGGCTTTCTTGAACTCTACTTTTAACTCTCTCTTGAATGTGAATTATGAATTCAAGAGTTATGATTCATTATGGGAAAGATCTTGTGATGACAAAGTAGACTCATGAACACATTTTTCTCAACCTCTTACTCACTTACTCGAGCCTTGAAACAAATTACTAGAAGTTGTAGAAGACTCCTCAAAAGGGCTCAAAGGGACTTTCTTAGAATGTTCGAATGAATTCTCAAAACTTAACCCTTAACTCTACCTTGAATTTGAATTATGGATTCAAGGGTTATGCTTCGGAATGTAGGACCTCTCAATGTTTTAGGAGGGTTAAGATAGTTGATCACAAGAATGGGAGAAGACCCAAATTAAAGAACACTGGCATGACGCGGAGATGGAATTAAATCTTTGATTGCAAAAAAAAAAATTTGGGACAGTGGACTCTGTATCCTCTCCGCGACGCGGAGAGTGGGGTACTTTTCGGGGGACTGAATGTTTAAAACACCTCTGTGACGCGGAGCTGGGCACATATTTTTTCCCGATCTTTTCTTCCTTGCTCAAACTCGAATCAACTCACACCTACTGCAATTCTAAGGTCAAATTTCACGAATTCTTTTAACCCAAAACAATTTAAGTGAAACCCACACAAGGAACTATCAATTAACTCATCTTATTCGCGAACCCTCGCCTCTGGTACTCAATGAGAACTTCATTATCAAAGAACGAAGCACAAACCTCAAGAACTCAATAAGATTATCAATATTGGCTAAAACTCCAGAATTTCTCAAGAATTTAATCATTCAATCTCAAAAACGAATTCAAGGATAGAATTAAACATGATTGGCGTAAGGGCGAACAAACCCAACACTATGAAAGCTTACATACCTGAAAGAATCATCTTCTTGAAGAACTTGAAGGAAAATCTAGGAAGATGAACTTAGCCTTTGCGTTTCTTGATTTTCTTGAGCGTGGAATTTTGGAGTGGATGAGAGGGTTTGATTTATGAAAAACTGGTTTTCTGCACGTTTAGGGAAATTTAGATGACCTACTAAGGGGTTTTAGGACTAAAATACCCTTAAATAAATAAATAAATAAATAAAACGAGCTGGGAGTCGGAATAATTTTTCACCAGGCAGTGAGGTCCGTATTGGCTCCGTAACGCGGAGCTGCTGCCAGGTTTTTGCGTCGTTAGTAAATCAGTCATAACATTTTACTCAGAGTTCGGAATTTAGCAAACTCGGTGGAGTTAGAAAGAAGACTCGAAGGGCTTTAATTTTCTATCTTGTAGCTCACCTAACTCATCCTGTACTAGGAGTTATGGCCGTTTGAAGTTGACTCAAAACTTAAGAAAACTTAAGAATGACTTGAATGTTTTTCTCTTTAGTTCTTCTTGGAACTCAAGGTGCTACATCTTAACCTTAATACTCAAGAAATTTTAAATTCCTTGCAAAAATCTCACTCACTACGAAGAACGGTTCAAGTCTTAGCTCAAAAAATTTCTGGGGTGTTACACTTAGCCTATAATTGATCGCCTCTTCATCGATCTTACCGTATCCTTCGTTAAAATTCAACTATACCAGTTACCAAACTTAAAACCGTAAAAGAACCTATCACCACACTCGAGTCAAACATGTGTAGACTTCTTTCTCAAATCTTACCCAATTGATTTTAACCAATCTGATGAACCTGTGACACTATTACCATAATAAGAGCAAAATATATAGAACCACGTATCTCTGAACCCAGTTCTCAACTGTCTAAAGATATATCTTTGTCCTTTGCAATTAGAGTAAATATCTTTGTTCTCGATTGCCTCTTTCCAATGACTAAAATACATCCCACTAATTCTTTTCATTTATGACTCTAGTTCATGTCAATTCTGTTCGAGTGGTGTCTTAGCACCTCCTATAACTTTCCATGCAACCACGTTACTCATCAAATAGTAGCAAACCATAACATTAGATACTCGCAAGTCGTCATTACCACAAAAAATCCATTTAACCAACAATCTTTATCATATAGTTGCATCCTAATCACAATCCTTCACGAACTCATATTACCATCAGACTCAGTTATCTCTTGTCATCACCACGAAGTCAACCTTTTCATCAGTATGACATTTTAAAACCAGTTATACCAATCAAATCCAAAGGACTAACCCACTTTTATATGCACTTTTTGCTAAAAATTTCAATTACATTCACACAAGTATACTCTTTGGGACTTCCTTTACCCATAAGCTTGTCATTCTGGTATCTATCCATTCCCTTGAACCTTAAGATGAAATCACCGATCCTCATTTAGAACCCTAGGAATACACTTCTCAACCTAACGCATTAACATCGTATCAACGATCCACCACTAAAAATCTTCCTTATACACACTACTTAACTCCAAACATCCGCAGTAACAACCTAATTGATTTCTCAAATGTAAATGCAACACCGAGTCTCATTATACAAGCATGCGATACAATTGATAACTCTTTAAGTAGTTAGTATTCGCACTTGAAAATCGACGCATCCGTTTCCATGTACCACTAGTACCACATCGTGAAAGTCTGTTAGATCCACCACTAGAACACATCATACCTACTGAGAAGATTGTACCCAAATAGCCCATACATTTCTATCCATTGAATAATTGCAATACACTACCAAGTCTATTCGGTTTCTCATCCAAAGCGATATCCATTTCTTCATATATCAGGTCGATAGTAGAAATAACACACTCCATCACTCTAACTAGGTAAGAATCGATACCATTATAGTAGTCATTTCATGTTCCTCTTTGACATGCGCTCAATCTATGAAACTACAATAGAGATTCTGACCTCAATTAGTGTAACATCATTCTCATCATTCACTAAGTAGCCCATATATGTTATGACAACATTACTAACTATAGTTTTCAAAGAGACGTTGTTCATTACCTAACATTTCCTTTAATAATTTCACTATCAATTGTCGAGCCATTCCCGATTCTGCCTATACAACACAAGTATTATTCCCTCTATTGAGGTAACTAACCTAAAAAGATCACACGCTCATGAAGTCCCTCAAACCATTGTCCAACCTCTTCATTCAAATATCCTCACAATGCATCATCGAGTCAGCACCTTACTCAATCCTTTCAAATTGCTGAACAGTCATAATCTGACCACCCATCATTTCCCTAAGTTTATCATTTCAACTTTAGTACTAAGTCTAACATTCAAGTCATACACGATACACCAACTGCTCATATGAGGAACTACGCACGAGTCATCACTATAAGTGAGAGTGAATGGAGTGAAGCAATAAGAATCAAATTGGACCAAGGACGCACGATAGCGATTCAAAAAGTGAATGATTTTTCTTAAAAGTCATTATAGCCTCTCGAAGATAAGTACAGACGTTTCCGTACCGATCCTCGAGACCCTACTTAGACTCGGCTTGTATACACGTGATACCTATGAATCTGGGGATCTGATACCATTTTGTCACGACCCAAAATTGGACGTGATGACACTCATCTTATCCCACCAAGACAAGTCAGCCTAACACTCAACCATTACAATAAAATGAGAAAATTTTATAATCAACTCAAAAATACCCCCAAAATCTGGTTGTCACGTGTACAAGCCTAATGTGTTATAACAAAATTGAAAGAAAATATAAGTTTCAAATGACATTGTTTCTAGAATAGAACAAGATCATAATTAAAGAAAAAGAAGGTTCGCTAAAATGACAAGCAGCTACCTCACAAACCTCCACAAGATGCCTCAGCCAAGGAGAAGAGAAAATATCACAAGGTCCTGGCTAGTAACCTACAGAAAAATGTAGTAGAAAGGGGTAAGTACCAAACCACACGGTACTCAGCAAGTAAACCTCTAAACACAGGCTAAGGGGATAGAATACGGGTACTCCTTACACCCTAACCGAACCTCCACAATTACAACCTGCATAAAACCAGCCCAACCTAACAGTTCACAATTTACAAGCTCATATCTCAACAACAACATTCTAACAATCACATATTCTCAACAACAAGCTCAATAGTCATCAATTACAACCTCCACAACTACAACCTGCTTAAAACCAACCCAACCTAACAGTTCATAATTCACATAGAACACAGCTCAACAACAACACTCTAACAATTACATATCCTCAACAACAAACTCAATAATCATCAATCAAAGTTTCACAGAAAGGCACTCACAAGATCAGCAAAACATAATATCAAGTTCACTAATGATAAATATGAGCAATGCAATGGAATGCAATGTCAAGTATAGTGATGCATGTCTGACCTAGTGATAGACACCCGCTGTCTCTCAGTTCGGGGCCCATGGGGGACATATATGTCCATGCATCCGTCGTGACGCCCGACACGTCCCTCGATAATAGTATTCATCGCAGCGCGCGATACGTCCCTCGATATATAGAATCCGTCGCGGCGCGCGACATGTCCCTCGAAATGGTACATCCTCTTTAATTTCTTATTCTTTCTCAGTTCACATAACACTTGTCACAATCATGTATCAAAACAATGCAAATGACATGTTCACATAATGAGGAGATGGTCATTTTCATAACAATACACAATTCACAACAACACAATGATTCAACAAGTCTTTCAAACCAATCTCAACACATCACACACCAACAATTAATCACATTGTCTTTTTATAACCCTTTTTTCATCATTAGAATTAATCAATATGGACAAGTCAACCCATCACCAATTCTCATTACCCCCAAACACATATTATAAGGAAATACACGAATTTCATACACTTAACAAGGGTTTAGAAATCCACTTGCCTCAGTTAATCAACAATTCACTCTAGGACTCGAGCCTTGCCTTTCGTTGAACTTCCCAACTCAAAGCAATCTATTCAAATAAATTACCACAATAAGATTTCAAAACTAACAACACTCACATTATTATGTGTTTAGCCTTGAACCAAAAATTCACCCAATTATATTATCAAGTTGGTAAATCTTGATGCCAATTAACATTTCAACTATCATATTTTCCAAGTTTCAAGTCTAGGGTTAAGTCATAATTTCTCCAAAAACTACAACCCTAATAACTTTCTTATAATATAGTACACCCGATATTTAATTACATATCTTAGTATATCAAACTTGGATCTTAATATGAAAACTATAAGAAAAAATCAAAAATCAATTATATAGAAATGCCAGAACACTCGAATTAAGCCAAAACCATTTGCACGCATAATCTGCCTTGAATTCATTTATTACCATATTATATATTCTTGATGAGGCAATCATTAGTCATCATTGCCTCATCATTGGCCATATAGAATTTCATTTACTTTGTCTCCAACATCAACCATTGATAAGAAAAAGTAGAAAGGCAAGACGCAATACCTGTTGTCGTACTTTTCTCCAACATAAATAGATTTTCATTTTACTCTTCTGTTTTAAAAATTTAAGAGATTTTTTTCTTTTTTTAGATTATCGTTAGTATTAAATATATAAATCAAATAATCTATATATATATATATATATATATATATATATATATATATATATATAAAGTAGAAA
>JAJOOE010005821.1:0-11306 GCA_036250405.1 Solanum raphanifolium
GGGTGATATACTGTGAGTTTACGGTATTTTTAATACATTTCACTTAAGAGTTGTGTGTGTCTAGGACCTTTTTTTATTGGTTTTTATGTGTTTTTATCATGTTTTGTAGGAAAGATGTTTAGGCGCGGAAATAAAGAGACAACTGAAAGATGTGCAAAAAAGGGCATCTACGGAGGTGATCTACGGACTGTAGGTGCATTGACGCTCCGTAGATGGTGATCCAAGATCAGCAGGGCAAGGCATGGATGGAGAATGAGGGAATCTGACTAAGTGTGGAACCATGGTGACCATTGACGGTCCATAGATTGATCTACAGACCGTACTACTAAATCGTAGAATGTGACAGTGAGGGTTCCAGTACCTGATTTGGAGAATTCTAAGTATGGAGCTACGGAGAGGGATCGACGGACCGTAGATCAATCTATGGTCCGTACTGGTGTTCCATTGTTTGCTTCAGAGAAGCTAATTTTTGGAAGCTGAAATATTTTCCAAGTCTTGGCTGACGGAATGGAGTCACGGACCGTAGATCCATTGACGGTCTGTGAGTCAGTCTCGTGGATTGAAGACGCGTGCCTGAACAAACTTTCCTTATTTTGTTTCATTTTTAATTTAGGACTTGTTTTCTATAAATAGGGTATGTAAACCTCGTTTTTGAGGGTTACACGTTATTACTTTAGTTCTACTTTGTGACTTGGGATTAATTTTTGCAAACCTAGTAATTCTTGATTTCCTAAGTTGATTTTAAAGGTTTTGGTTTTGAGATTCAAATTGAAATTTTGGGTTTGTTATTCTCAATTACGTAAGTTCATAATTTTTTCATCTAAAACAATGAATTGTGTTCATATGATTATGGGTAACTAAACTCCACAACTAGGGTTGTGGGAACTATGAGCGATTAACCAAGTATGAATAGTAAATAAGCAATTCTTGAATAGTGTTTTGCATGCATTGATAATTCTTCGTTTAAAAGTCTTTTTAACGGTGCGCAACATTTGAATCGCCTTGTTGCTACTTGCCGGACCAAGGAGGTAATCAACAAGAAAAGAATTATCAACATAGATTTAGTGTGATACTAACTAATAGTCTAGTGTCGATTGGTGTGAAGTAATAACTAAGCCAAACATCGATGTGATGTCTAATATGAGGTAAAGGTAAGGGTTAGTAAAATATACACACGTAGCTGGACCAAGGTGCGGGGTGATATTCTCTAGATGCCGGACCAAGGATTCAGAGATACCTAGCTTACCTCTTTGCATGTAGTACACTAGGAAAGGATTGCTATTAGTAGGATTACTCTGTTATGAGCTTGTGGGGAACACATATACCCTAGTTACTTCTCTCATCTTGATAACAACCAAAATTGACTTTTGTTTACTGATTACTTACTGAATTCTTACAATTTGTTTCATAAATCCCCCCCCCCCCCTTTAATTACTTGTTTCTAGAAGTAATTTGACTAAATGAATATAATTGTTGGTTAAAGTGAAGTCTAAACCATTTTCCTCATGGGATCAACCCCAACCTACAAGTTGGGTTCTTTACTTGATAACGATCACTTATGATTATTTAGGGAGGTGTAATTTGAGCGTATCAAATTTTGGCACCACTGCCGGGGAATTTCGCCTTTAGATTTATTTTAAGTACATTATTGAACTTTAGTAAAATATTTCCTAAGTTTACTTTTTCTTTTTGTTTTTGTCTCTTTCATGTTCTGACTCTAGTGTATGCCAAGTACACGGAGCCAGGGTTAACCACTTACTCCTTACGATCCAGAGTTGAACCGAACTTTGCGAAGAATGAACAATAAGGGAGTTCAAGTTAATCCTATAGGAGGCAATCTAGGTGATGAAGTTTAGTTGCAACCTCCGAGGGTAGTTGGTGGGGACAACCAAGTTCTAGCTAAAAATCAATAGGGAGATGCAGTGAGGGTGCATGGTCCACCAGGCCTACGACTGCATGACAATTATAGGGGCAATGCCAATATTGCTGACTCTGATAGACCTCTTGTCCTACCCCATTTGCCTCCAGGGCACACATTTGTAGTGACCAATAGCTTGATTCAGATGCTTACAGCGAGGGGTTTGTCCTAGGGGTTGCCATCGGAGGACCCACATGCTCACATAGCGAAGCTAAGGGTGTTTTGCAAGAGCTGTGTAGGTCGACCAAACTTGGATATGGATGCCATCAGATTGCGAGTGTTCCCTCTATCACTGACAGGCGATGCTGCTGTATGGTTCACTGAGGTTCCTTATAACTCAATCTATACATGGGACCAACTGAAGGATGTGTTCATATCAAGATATTATCCAGTGTCCAAGAAGCTCAATCATAAAGATAAGGTCAACAATTTTGTGGCACTACCTAGAGAGTCTGTGAGTAGCTCTTGGGACAGATTCACTGCGTTCATAAGAGGTGTACCGAATCACCGTATTGATGATCAGTCGCTGAAGGATTACTTCTATCGAGGTCAGGATGACAACAATAAAGCATTGCTTGATACTATAGTGGGAGGTTCATATGGTCAGTGCACATACACATAGATTGCAGAAAAATTTGAGAAGATCTCTCGCAACAATAAAACATGGAGCACTAGGAGGTCGGATAGTGGGAGAAACACATTTGCCGTTCATGCTACAAACAACTAGTCTGCGGATGAGATTTGTGAGGAGATGGCTCAGATGAGAACCGAGTTGGGGTTGGTATTGAAGCATGTGAGCGGAGGTTCGAAAAAGGTAAATGTTGTGAACTACTTGACTAGAACTCCACCACCAGTTGAAGAGTGTTACTATGAAGAGGATGCTTATGCATTGAATGATCAAATGGGGGTTTTTGACCAACTGCCCAAGGATCCAACACGGAAAATTGGCGCCAAGGTCGGAACTATGGCTATTACAATCGAGAGGGTCAATATGTTCTGGATGGGAATTTCAAACGAGACAACAACTACAACTGGAACAACTATGGCAACAGAAATGATCGGATTGGACCTTATGTTCCCCCTCAAAATTAAGAATCTGGTTCTAGGGAAGCTGGAGGCAATATGGCGTGTATTGAAGATATGATGCAAAAGATGATAAGAAGGTTTTTATGCAACTGATGAGAATGTAAAGGAGATGAGAAATGACTTGTATGGTATTGGTCAAAAAGTTGATGCCCATGCAGTGTCAATAAAACATCTAGAGCAGCAGATGACTCAGTTGTCTACTATAGTGAACCCATGTCAACCTGACACTCTTCCTAACAACACCATCCAGAATCCAAAGAATGATGGTCATAGTATGGCAGTTATAACTCGAGGAGGTAAGCAAACCATTGATCCACCTATGCCGTCTAGGGTAGACGTTGAGATCAAAAAAGAAGATAATGAGGTAGAGATTAGAGAAGTGTTTGAGAATGCAACAAAGAAAGAAGCAAAGATATCTCAGAAAGTGGTCCCCATACCTAGACCTCCACCACCTTTTCCACAGAGGTTAGTGAAGAAGACTGAAGATGGTAAATATCGTAGGTTTATTACTATGTTGAAGCAGCTTTCCATCAACGTTTCGTTGATAGAAGCTTTGGAGAAAATGCCTGGGTATGTGAAGTTTATGAAAGATATGGTGACAAAGAAAAGGTCTGTGAGTTTTGAAGATCATGATAGATTGCAGCATTGTAGCGCTATTGCTACAAGGTCTCTTGTGCAGAAGAAGGAAGATCCTGGTGCTTTCACGATTCCATGTACTATAGGGTTGTTACACTTTGCTAAGGCATTGTGTGATCTTAGTGCTAGCATCAACCTCATGCCATTGTCTATTTATAAGAAGTTGGGTCTAGGGGATCCAAAGCCTACTATGATGTGGTTACTTATGGCCGATCGAACCGTGAAAAGGCCCATTGGTGTACTCCATGATGTACTAGTGAAATTGGAGTCGTTCATCTTTCCAAAGGATTTTGTGATTCTTGACTGTGAGGTTGATTTTGAGGTTCCCATCATCCTTGGGAGACCATTCCTTGCCACAAGGCGTGCGTTGGTTGATATGGAGAAGAGGGTAGATGAAGTTCAGACTAAACAATGAAGAAACAACTTTCAATATTTGTAGGTCGATGAAGCAGAGTGGTGAAACAGAAGTGCAAATTGAAGAATGACTAGGTGTTGAGGCACTAGCAGCAGTTATAATGAATTTCGATAGTGATGGTATTGAAGAGTACCATGAGTTGGTAGCTTCACTCGACAGGTGTAAATATCGGTCAAAACCAAAGAGGTATGAGTTAGACATGAAGAATCGTGAGTCCCCATCCACGAGACCATCTATTGTGGAGGCACCGAAATTGGAGCTTAAGGCTATACCACCGCATTTGAGGTATGTATTCTTGGGTAGAGATAATACTTTGCCAGTCATCATTGCGGCAGATTTAAATGCGAGACAAGTAGAGTGCTTGGTGACTGTGTTAAAAAGGTTCAAGCGAGCTATTGGGTGGACTATTGCGGATATTATTGGGATTCTTCCCGGTATTTGTTCTCACAAAATCCAACTCATGCCAGATCACAAGCCTAGTATCGAGCACCAGAGAAGATTAAATCCACCTATGCAAGAGATAGTTAAAAAGGAAGTGGTTGGATGCCGGAGTTATTTATCCCATTGCAGATAGTAATTGGGTGTGTCCTATGCAGTGTGTGCCTAAAAAGGGTGGTATTAATGTGGTTCCAACTGAGAGAAACGAGTTTGTTCTAATGCAGCCCGTGACCGAATGGAGAGTCTGCATGGATTACCGTAAGTTGAATGCGTGGACAGAGAAGGACCACTTTCCTATGCCATTCATGGACCAGATGTTGGATAGACTTGCAGGCAAGGGTTGGTATTGCTTTCTTGATGGGTATTCGGGCTACAATAAAAATTCTATAGCTCCGGAAGACCAAGAGAAGAACACCTTCACTTGCCCTTATGGGACTTTTGCTTTTAAACAGATGCCATTTGGGTTGTGCAATGCTCCAGCGATCTTCCAGCGCTGTATGATGTCAATATTTTCTGATATGGTGGAGGACACTATTGAAGTGTTCATGGATGATTTCTCTGTAGTAGGTGACTCTTTTGATCGATGTATGGATCATCTGGCTGTGGTTCTTAAAAGATGTGAAGACTGCAATCTGGTGCTAAATTGGGAGAAGTGCCACTTTATGGTGAAAAAAGGGATAGTTCTGGGTCATCAGATTTCTGAGAAGGGCATTGAGGTTGATAGAGCAAAAGTAGAGGTAATAGAAAAAGCTTCCACCACCTATCTCTGTAAAAGGCGTTAGAAGTTTACTTGGCCATGCAGGTTTCTATAGGAGGTTCATCAAGGACTTCTCTAAAATTGCACATCCATTGTGCAAACTGCTCGAAAAAGAGTATAAGTTTGATTTTGATAATGCTTGTCTGAGAGTATTCAGAGAGTTGAAGGAGAAGTTGGTTACTGCACCTATCATTATTTCACCGGATTAGGGACAACCGTATGAGGTAATGTGCGATTTGAGTGGAGTGGCGCTTAGTGTAGTATTAGGACAGAGGAGAAAGAAAATTCTTCACCCTATTTACTATGCTAGCAAAGCTCTATATGTGGCCCAAAAGAATTATACTGTGACTGAACAAGAACTTCTTGCAGTGGATTTCGCATTCGAGAAATTTCGATCCTACTTGCTTGGTACCAAGGTCATAGTGCATACTGACCATTCTTCATTAAGGTATTTGATGGCGAAGAAGGATGCAAAACCGAGGTTGATTAGATGGGTATTGTTCCTGCAAGAGTTTGATTTTGTGGTAAAAGATAGAAAGGGGATCAAAAATCAAGTTGCCGATCACTTGTCCAGATTAGAGGAAGAGGTTATGCTAAAGCTTAGTGATAGGGCTGAAATTTATGATGCCTTTCCAGATGAACAGGTATTGGTTGCCTCTCATGATCTGATTCCTTGGTCCGCAGACTTTGCTAATTATTTGGCAAGCGATTTGGTGCCCCCGAATTTGTCTTTTCACCAAAGGAAAAAGTTTATGCATGATGTGAAGAAATTATTTTGGGATGAGCCTTACTTGTATCGTAGTTGTGCTGATGGGATTATTCGTCGTTGTGTGCCCGAGGTTGAGTGTACTTGAAGCATGCCATTCATCGCCTGTTGGTGGGCATCATAGTGGTATTCGGATTGCGCATAAGATTTTACAGTGTGGGTACTACTGGCCTACCATCCACCAAGATGCTCATGATTTCGCCAAGTCATGTGATCGTTGCCAAAGAGAATGAGGGATTTCATAGAGGCAAGAGCTTCCTATGAATCCTATATTGGTGATAGAGTTGTTTGATGTATGGGGCATTCATTTTATGGGTCCATTTGTAAGTTCACATGGGATGAAGTATATTTTTGTTGCAGTTGATTATGTATCAAAGTGGGTGGAAGCAGTTGCGCTCCCCAACAATGAGGGTAAAAGTGTCACAACATTTTTGAAAAAGAATATCTTCTCCAAATTTGGTACACCGAGGACGATTATTAGTGATGGAGGTTCCCACTTCTGTAATAAGTTGTTCAAGGCGCTACTTGAGAAATATGGTGTCCGCCACAATGTAGTCACTCCTTACCATCCACTGACTAGTGGGCAAGTTGAAGTGTCCAACAGGGAGATCAAACAAATTTTGGCAAATACTGTGAATGCTAATAGAATGGATTGGTCAAGGAAGCTTGATGATGCTCTATGGGCCTATCGCACTACATACAAGACTCCCATAGCCATAGGTATGTTTCCTTACCAACTTGTATATGGGAAGTCTTGCCATTTACCGGTAAAGCTAGACCATAAGGCTTTGTGGGCGATGAAGAAGCTAAATTTGGATTGGGGCGCCGCATCTAATCAAAGAATAAATGACTTTAATATGCTTGATGAGTTTTGCCTAAAAGCTTATGAAATTTCAGCCTTGTACAAACAGAAGATGAAGAGGTATCATGATCAAAGAATTGAAAAGCGAGAATTTGTTGTGGGTGATCTTATGCTTCCATTCAACTCTAGGTTGCGCTTATTTTCGAGCAAACTCAAATCCAAATGGACCGGGCCATTTTTTCTCACAAAAGTGCTCCCCCATGGAGCGGTTGAGCTTGAGAATAGTGAAGGAACAAGGTTCATGGTAAACGGGAAAAGGATCAAGATCTATATGGGAAACACAGAAAGTGTGCAAGAGGTTGTTGAGGCCTATGTTCTTGATGAAGTTTGACTAATCAAGAGGCATGCGTCGTGCCGCGACATTAAATCAAGCGTTATTTGGGAGGCAACCCAAGATGTACAATCTAGCCAACGATAGGTTTTTGTTTCCCATCTAGTAGTTTTCTTTGTTTAGTTGATTCTCTTTATTAGTTTCAATTGGTGTTTTAGCTTTGTATTAGTGTTGGCTAGAATTAGCATAGGGTCCGTGTCTAAAAAGTGTCCAAAAAATGTAAAAAGAATAGCCTAATGGTTGCTACATGTGCAGGCGCGCTATGAAAAAACCTGCAAAAAATGGTATGGTGCAGAGGTCTACGATCCCATCAACTGTCCGTCAATCCATCCACGGACTGTGAATAGTGTCCGTAGATCCCAGGTAAGTGTCTAACTTTTTCTAAGTGTGAAGGTGATCTACGGATCGTAAGCGGGGTCTCGTAGGTCCTAACCCTAAGTTGGACTGACCCGACCCAGACTCTCCTATTTAAAAATCCAACCTTTAAAATCATTCCCACTTCCCTCCTTTTACTCCCAAACCGTTTCTAAACTCCCCAATCCCTTAAATCACTCCATAATCACTCCATCACTCCCCAACTAATCTTCCCTTTCTCTTCCCCAAAATCCTAAATTTTCTTTCATCTCCAAAACTCCATTCATCCCCAAAACTCCGCACAAGGTCCGGTGTACGGGTTCAGTGCAACTAGACGATTAGTGTGGTATAGCAAAGCTTAGTGTTATCACACAATCCCACCACTCCTCCCCTAATCCATTTTTTGATATGTAGAACTTAGATTCTTGGATAATTATTATTGGGGAAAGATTTAGATTAGAAGTTAATGGTGGGAAAAAGTTCTAGTTGTACCTTAGGATCATAGGCTTGGCCTAGGGTTGATGATTTCGATTATAATGTGGGTATTTAGGGCTCGTTTAGTGATCCTTGCATTAAATTGCTTTTTTAGACCAAGAACAAGCGGACAGAATCCGAAAAGGGAAGAATCAAGTTTCTTAGAAGGATTCAAGCTTGGGTTCGAGGTAGGTGATGGTTTGATTTCTTGTTTGTGTGATATATGTTGGTGATTACTTCATTGTGATGCATGTATGTACGTGAATGAAGCATTGTGATCAAACCTAATGAAATGAGTACGAATGATTAAATGTATGGCATGATTCAAAACTTGATTGTATGATTTTGAGAATATACATATGAGTGTAATTGTTATTGTGGTTGTGTTGAATGGATCGGGTGTCACGTTCTGATACACTAACTTGGATCGGGTGCCACGTTCGGCGCATATATGGGATCGGGTGTCACGTCCGGCACACTAATTGGGATCGGGTACCATGTTTCGGCACACTAACAATTTGGGTATGGGTTCGATGAGAGGACCATTGAATTGTCATAACTACTTGTTAAAGAGAATATGGAATTGTAAGTTGGTCATGATTAATAATCGGTATATGTGTTACATTCCATGCATGTTATGTTTACCTTGTTGTGACTACTGGTATATGTTGTGCTTACTTGAATTGGCGTGTCATCCCACTAGTACACTATGGTTGTATACTGATACTGCACTTGCTCTTTCTTTGTTGAGTACAAGGCATCTTTAGGCGACTACTAATAGACCTCAGCTAGGAGAGTAGTGAACAAGATCGGATTTCAAGGGTGAGCCAGCTCTTTGAGGCTGCCTATAGTTCCTCATTTTGTTTAGTCCAATTATTTCGGACTCAGACTATCCAGTTAGACTTAAACATTGTTTAGTTTGGGTTATACCCATTTTTCCTTACACTTGTTAAACTTTAGATGATTTGGTACATTGACTTTCAGATTCTAGGGGTGTTTTCCGCAATGTTTTAGTAACGAATGTGTAGACTTTCGGAGTAAATAGGAACTCCACTTTAATTTTGCATTTAAACATGCTTCTCTATCTTTAAATGTTTAGTTCTTGGATTAGTTGATTATTATTAATGGTTCTCCCACCGGAGGGTTATTGTGGGTGTCAATCACGACGGTCTGGGTCATGACAATAACTTTTAGGATTTATCTATCCATTTTGTAACTATTTATTTTAATTAGCTTGAGTTGACATTCAAATTGTGGTTATAAAAGGTAAATAACAATATGTTAAAATTATTGAGATTAAGCGAGTCAAATTGTTCGTATCATGACTCAACCCAATTTTTAACTTATTTGAGTCCAATGTAAATTTAAGCGGGTCATGACCCATCCGATTTCTATGTCAACCCATTTTAATATCCTCAATTTCAACCCAACCAGCCCATTTGACACTTCTAAACATAACCAAGCCCAAACTAAAATACTATTGTTTTTAAAAAAACTAAAACTAAATAAAACCAAATCCAAATATAGTTGGTTTGGTTCAGTTTTTCGGTTTGGATCGGTTTTTCTCCAAACTAGGAACACTCCTAATTATAAGGAACCCTTGGGTGCTTGGTCGATCAAACGATCATTTATATGACATAATATATAAATGTGATCTTTAACTTGGCTTCAATGTGCAACTATAGCCTTTAACTTTGTTAGTGCACAAGTAGACACTTTAACTATTCAAAACATGAACAAATAAACACTCAAATATAGTAAGTCACATGCGTGATATACAAACGCTCCTACATAGATTAGTGAGCCTATGTGGAATCCTACGTGTATTATTGTAAAACCTCGGTATTAGAAGAGCTAAAATTAGAAAGAACTAATTTGGAAAGAGCTAATTTGAGATTTGTTCAAGTTAAGCTTAAGTTGTGAGTTTTGGATCAACTTCAAACGACCATAACTTTTAGTACAGGATGAGCAAGGTGACACATAAGATATCAAATGAAAGGCCTTTGAATCCTCTTCCAACCGCCATCGAGTTTGCTAAATTTTGAGTTCGGATGAGGGATTTATGCATGTTTGAGGTCATCCTATCCAGTTGAGGAAAGTTATCTAAATTAATAAGGGGTATTTTGGTCTTTTCATTACCCCATAAGCTTAAAACGTTTTTAGTAATATTTTTGGGGTCAAATCTGATTTGGGTCAGTTTTCACAATCCCAAATACGCTTAGGGTTTTGAGAAGAGTTCAACAGGAGAAAAAAGGAAAGGTTCAAGGCGTTCGTCAAGATTCATGAGATTTACCTAGAAATTTCGCCAAATTAAGGTATGTAAGCTTCCATAGTAATGGGTTCGTTCACTTTGCAAATCATGATTTGCATATTTGAATTTCGTAAAGATCAAGAAACGTAAGTTCTTGATGAGTGTTCTTGAAGTGTTGTTCCTCGTTGTCATCCCCCGAGCCTACACCTTGGGTGGGACTGGCACTCGAGAACTATTGCTAGCCCCAAGCGAACCCTTGGCATGGCTAGACTCTGAGCGGAAGACTTTAAGCATTAATAAAAGAAGTTAAATGCTACTCTACTCAACTGTCTCAAAATCCCTTAGAATATTTTAGAAATAAACATTCAACTAGCCAAAGTGGCATACCAAGTCTTACAACAAAACAACCGAAATGAAAAGACTAAAGAACTATAGTTATTTGTCTATGAAGCCTCTAAAACTATGAGGGATGTTGGGACAAGACCCTCGAGCATACTAACAAAGGAAAATGCTAAAAACAATGTAAAAAGGGATACTTCGAAAAGCAAGGAGGCTCACCAACTAACTCTGAGTGCTCAACTGGATCAACAAAGCACGGGATGCTGACCCTGGTTACCTATATCTGCATCATAAAATGATGTAGGCCAAATAGCGTAAGTACATTGAATGTATGAGCATGTGAGGGGAAATCCAAACAACACACAAGCTTGAACTGGAATCTGAAAGAAATACATACTGAAACAACCCCAAAAAAGCCCGAAAAATGTGCTTCGAAGTTACCGGAAACTTGTTTAGCTATATATAAAAAAATCCATTTCGTTTTTCGAAAATCCGACTTCATATCTTGTTTATGGGGTCAAATTGAGTGGGAAATGGGTCTAACCCAAATTTTAGAGCAACCGTATCAAAATCCGAAATTTGCAAGTGAAGCCTTTTCGAGGGTCTACTTTGGAGGGTCATATCTCCTAGCACACAAATTATTGGGTGGCCAATAATATATCCATGGAAAGCCCTTTGA
>JAJOOE010005822.1:0-11896 GCA_036250405.1 Solanum raphanifolium
CACAACTCTTATCTTCCCCCTTTTGGCATCATTGAAAAGCTATGTAAATCCTATAATATACGAGCTAGATTGATCAGTTAAACTATTCATGGCCACTGGCTATCACCAAAACAATCAGAGAACGACTTCATGCAACATAATAATGTATTATAGAGAGCAAGAACAAGAGTCATTAAAGCAATAGATAATCATTCCATTAAACTATCTGATAATGTACTATATAAGATCGAAGTCATACCGAATGAAGCAAAAACTATTGAGCACTAATCAAAAAACAAACACTGGACAGGAGTAGAATAAAGCTAGAGACACTAACATTGAAAAGTGAAGAGAAGAATGGAAAAGTGGCAATAATTGTGTCAACCAACGAATAATTTCAGCATTTTCATCCCTTTCTTCATGAAGAATAGCCTGTAGAGCTTAAATTCTTATCCAAAAGACATTTTTTTTTCTCATAAGCTGCATGAGTACCCTCCAATTCAACAATTTTATCAGTGAAAATATTACTTCAACCTTTTCATTGGAGTATCAATTTTCCCCACGAGGCATGTAGATCAACATGGTTCATCTATTGAATAACCTCTTTTTTTTCTTTTTTTTTTCTTTTTTCTTTTTTCTTTTTTTTTTTTTTCATTTGAAAAGTCCATGCCTAGATTGAAATTGAGTATTCCTCAAAAATCACTATGGGAATCATGTCTTTTTTTTTTTCATGCTAGCTCTAAGATCTTCTTTAATAATGGCATCCTCTTGACACTTAAGATTTCTAGATGGGAGTTCAAGGTGGAATAGAAAAAAAATGTGTTTCTGGAGTTGGTTCTTCTTCATGAACTGAAAATGAGGAACTAGATTTCCCTCCTCAAATGAGAATTATATATATACCAAGTTTAGAGCAATTTGAAGAGGGCATCATCACAAATATCAAAAGATGTACTTTGGTGAATATCTTATTTAAACTTGAAAAAAATAATCAAGAGGGCTAAGTGAGAGAGACAATTTGGAAGAATAAGACTCTTGAGCTTTGCTGATTATTTTATTTTGTATTAGAACAATTAATACATGAAACTTGAGTGCTCAACTATTTCACTTTATACAATATTAACCTCCATCAATATATAACATATCTGGTAAGAGCAATTTTGTGATCATTGTTGCTAGTTTTCACCGTTTCTCTGCACAATCTAATACAAAATTAGGTTAAAACAAGTCAAGGATCTGGAATTGGGACACACAAATAAATGTGTAAGACTGAATTGAATAACATTTTAGCTCATAAAATTAAGGAGAACAATTATTCTAGCCAATATTTGAGGGGAGTTTATGCAATCTTAATCATCCCCAAGTCTAACTTATTCTTTTCATAATGCTCCCTACTTAGTGTCACAATCCATCAATTGTTGTTTGACAAAGAACAACGTGATCCAGCAACCACATACTTTTATGGATAAATCAGTTTCTAGATTCATTGTTCCCCCTATCAATATGCCCTTCGTCTGTTCAACAAATGAAACATGTGGTACAACGTGTTCCAATGCAGTTTCATCAGTTTCACTTTAATCCTTTTTTTTTTTGCTTCCCCCTTACATATGCATTAGCTCCACTTTTTTCTTCCTTTTTTTTTTAAAATGACACATTCCCCCTCTTTGAGAAGTGAGCGAAAGGAACTTTTGTTTGACTTCATTGATATCTCTTAAGCAAGCAATATCTATGAATTAAATCATTTGCTTCCTTTCAGCTTCACCTGCAAAATAGCTTAAGGGTTAGTCTTCGGAACCCAGACAAGCTTGGGTCCTTTCTTATGATCAAAAGGGTGAATCGGATTTCTTCTCGCCCATATAGGCAACTGGTTAGTGGACCTGTTTCTGCCAATAGGTATAAATCTGTTTCCATTAGCAAATTTAGTATTTCTTTTTCTAAAATCATTAGCAACTGGACACTCAGTAGTTGGATGACCAATTTTACCACAAATATAGCACAAATCTTCAGAGATAGTATTTTCTTTATGGAATCCTATACCTGCCTTCTCATTGTGCACCCTATCACTCAATTTCTTAACAATTTTGGAGGAATTCGTCCATCTATTAGACTTTTCAAGATCAATTTTTAACCTGAAAATTTCTAGGTTCAGTTTTTTCACCTTATCTTTTTCACAGAAAAAATCATTTTTGCATTCTTTTAAATCATGTTCTAATTTCTTCCCAATATCATTTATCTTCCCTTTTTCAATAATGGACAACTTAATAATTTCAGATTTCAAATTCAACTTTGATGACTCAAGTTTATTAACCTGTTTCTTTAGAGAACAATTTTCTTCTTCAATTACAGTTTTGCAGTTTTTTAGATTCATGCACTCAAATTTTTTATCTGCAAAATCTTTAAATAATTGATCTCTTTCACAAATTAATTCTTCAAAATCATCAAATAAGCTACTTATCATGCTAATTAGTTCTCTTTTAGACAAAAGATGCATATTTTCTTTGAAGTCAAGGATACTTACCTCAGATTTTGCTTCTTCTTCTTCCACGTCTGAATCTCCAATAGCCATGAAACCGATATCATCTACCTTTCCATCATCAGTATGTTCTGATCCTATTTCTTCGTGTGTGTCCATGAGAGTATCCCAAATTTGTTTTGCAGTTATACAACTAGATATTCGGCAATACTCATCTGGTCCAAGCCACAAATAAGAATAAACTTAGCTTTGGCATTCATTTCATGAATCTTGAAGTCAGCCTCCTCGTATTCACTCTTTTCCTTTTGTACGTCCTTATTTTCAGCATCCTTCTTAGTTGGGTATTCTAGTCCATTAATAACTATATTCCAAAGTTCATAATCCTCAGCCTAAATAAAAGTTTCCATCATTGCTTTCCACCATGAGTAGTACTGGCCATTGAATAACGGAGGCGTGTTGATATCTTGTCCTTCACAATATCCGAGTGGAGGTGCATAATTCATCTCGATCTACTCTTAAGTGGTTAAACTTTTGACAAGAAAACCTGCTCTGATACCAATTGATATTCTGCACGACCTAGTGATTTATTGATTTTAACTTTTCGCCTAAGTGTGAAACAGGTTGCCTAACGTGTTCCAACAAAGCAATAAGGACAGTAAGTAAAAACATAATATTTGAAGTATTTTCCTCTTTTGTTCTTCTTCAAATATGTCCAACAACACTTGATAGTTCATAAATTCTTAAAATTATTGGATCTTGATGAATTTGTTGACACTGTCATATGATTTTGCTCTGCTAGTCGCATTGATAGGTGCCTTGGAATAAACTCCCCAATCACATTGACATACCTCGGAGAAATATTTGCTTCCCTAGCTGCATTCACAAAACCCTGATCCAACCGATCCTCTTCGTCACCTTCCTCATCTTGTAGGTTAGCAAACTGATTTGGGGAGAAAGTACTTCTACCACCTACTTGTAGTTGTTTGTTAGTGTTAATATATAGGTGTAAGAGAAATCAACTTTTCAATATTAGAACTCCGCAATGCATCAATAAGCTCCTTGTCACTAATATAAAATTGTTGAACATTACAACCTGTTAAAATCAATTGTTGCCTCGGATGTAACAGAGATGAAACATGGGCAACGCTACTACCCTTAGGCACAAAGGTTGGTGCTCTAGGGCTCAATTTACTATGAGGTCTGACATGCTCATCATCTTCTTCTACCATATACGCCCATCGACTCTCACCTGTAACACATTTTTTACCACGAGAACTCATCAAACTATTAGTTGAAGTAGCTGCTGCTTTTTTCGGTGCCACCAAATTTCAGCCCTTGCTGCCATGTTGAGCAGAGGCCTCACTGCTGATTTTTTCAACTCGTTGTGTTGCCTCATGTTCCGTCTCTATAACATGTTTACCCTGTCCAACAACTAAATGTTTCCTATGCGATAAAACTGATATAAAATCCTCATATTGGTCACAATGAATCAAAATATGTCTTGTAGCAAGTAACCCAATTAAACACTGATCTTTGAAAGCAATTTTTTTTTGGAGTAATGCTTCGCAACTCTTGGATTTCTGGTGCACCATACGAAAAACTTCATCACAATGGTTTGGTGAAGTCCCTCTTCAGTAGCAAACTCGTCTAACTCATTAAATGTGAATTGAAGGGTTGGCTCTCCATGTACATAATTGATCGATTTCAGTTGTGTTTTTGGCATTGAATTTGAAGGAGTTTTAGATATGCAGGTTTTGGTATTGGCTCTTCCTCAGCTATAAGTTGGGGAGAGGACGACAAAGCCATGGAAAGCCTTCAGTCGCCATTCCAGTCGACTAGAAAGAAGAGAGCATTTTAGGTTTTATTCTCTTGACTGCGTTTTTCTTGCTTGTACTTATCCATGTCTAGTGGTATAAATTCGCTCAAAAAAGAATTTAGTCATGATCCAATGTGGATAATATGATAAGGAGATAATTATTTTATGAAGCTTTTGAATATAATGGTTGATGAAAATATTTTAAGTATTGGTTGAAATAATTGAGATAAAGTAAGAGCGTAACTATTATACCTTTTAAATGAATATGAGTATCCACTCATATCCATAAGTAGAGTCCTCAAAATGGGCTTAGCCCATGGGGCCGGCCCAACCCAATTACCCTTTATTAGGGTAGGGTTGGGATATGATTTTTCAAGCCCATTTAAAACTAGGGCTTATAAGCCCGACCCATATAAGTCGTTGACCCTTAAGGCTTGATCGAGGCCAAACCAAGGTCGGCCCTTGGGCCAAAACTATTTATTTAAGGGTAACTTAGAGAAATCTAGCTAGTGTATGGGTACACTACTTAGATGCACATTATTTTGTAATATTACGAATCCTACAGATTTTGGTGTGTCTAGATACATGTATCTCGGGATACAAGGACTCAAAATTAGGTGTAATTTGTTCTAGATACACTCTATCCAAGTAGATTCGGATGTAAATGTTGGTGACAAGGACATCGACCATCCAGTTTTCAAGAATAGAAAACCATTCGAACGAATCACAATCTTATTCGTCGATCCGATAGGGAAATGTGGCTCAATCTTATCCGTCGATCCGATATTTATTAAATATTGGATCGAAGGATAAGATTATGACACATGTATGTCCGTTAGTATAAAGGGTATATATGTTATAGTTTTTGGACGGCAGGGCATTAGTGTCCCAAAAGTATAACGGATGATATCTGCATACCATTTATGATAATTCGGGGATATATTTGTCCTTTTTTCCTAAAATATATCTATGAAATTAACTAGATATATGTTGATTTAACAGTAACATATGAAGTTCGCAAGTAATAAGATTTTGCAATATAAGAAAAAGTTAGGTAAAATTAATTTAAATATTAAATAGTTTCCTATTACTACTGCATATTTGTAAGTGGGTTAAAAAAGATGTTGAGGCCTTATATTCTTTAATGTATATATGTAACACCTCAGACTTCAAAAGAGCTTAAGAGAAATTCGTACAAGTAGCCATCAGTTTTTAGTTTTGGGTCAACTTTAAACGACCATATCATTTAGCACATAAAGAGTTAGGTGAACCATGACATATCAAATCAAAAGTCTTTGAATCCTCTTTCAAGCGCCACCAAGTTTTCTTAATTTAGAGCTAGGGATAGAAAGTTATGCCCGTTTGAGTGAAGCCTCTCTATTTAAGGCATTTCATCCGTTTTTAAAAAGTGTATTTTGGTCTTTTCCTTTTTCCACTAGGCCTAAAATGTTTTTCTCACCCAAATAAGGGTATAATCTGATTTAGACCACTTTCCACATTCCTAAAACACTTAGAGATTTAGAGTGACGTTTCAAGAGGAGGAAAAGGGCTAAGTTCAAGCGTTCTTGAAGACTTGTGGTTTTCGCCAAGAACATCGTTCTTTCCAATGTATGTAAGGATTGTCATAGTGATGGAATTGTTCTTCCTCACGTCATACATTTAATTCGTTCATGAATTCTTCCATGAAATAGTTATATTAAGAGATTCTTAAGTAGTTCTTGAGTTTAGTTTCATTCTTTAACAATGGAGATTTTGAGTTTCTTGGGTTGAGGATCTTGGGTATGAGTTGTGACTCTTGAAAGGGATTGTATGAAATTTCTATGTATTTTTGTTGGGTTTAAGAGTCAAGGAGAGTTTAGGGGGAATTAATTGTTTCTAAACGAGTTAGGACCTTAAATTGAGTGTAAAAATTCATCACAAATCTGGGTAGGGGTGTGGGGCGACGCGCCACCGTAGCGCCAGAACTCCTGGTCAATAGTTTGGGGCATGTCATGGCGCACCAGCAAGACGCCCTAAACCACTACCAGTAGTTTGGGGCCTGGCGCAAGCAATGCACTAGGGTCACCTGGCCTTTTTCCTTCTGTGCTTCGTTTTGGACGTATTTCTTTGAGTCATGACTACGTTCTCTCCTTTGTATTAGCTTCTATGAAACTGCATTCACCTTTGAGAATTTCTACATGTTCAAATCACATGTCTTAATCTACATTCCGAATTAAGGTGAGTTTAAGAGTAAAGTTTAAGAGGTCTTCTGATTCATTTTAAGTATTCTTTTGTAATCATATAAATTTTGAGAAAGTAAATATGAGAAGAGTTGCATTCATGCTTGAGAATGATATAAGAGAACTAAGTATTCTCAAAAGTAATATGTTTACATTTAAAAGAGATAAACTTTGATTTCTAAATGATATTATGAGTTCAGAGACATTTCAGAGTATTACCTCTTTTAAGAGGGTCTTTTGAGTAATAACCTCAAATTTAGAAAGAGAATGTTTTTAAGAGCATGAGTATATATATTTATTGGGAGGTATTGAGCACAAATATGAGATAAGTTCAGACAACTCACATTACTCATAAATCATGTAGCCAACATGGGTAAATAATCGTACTTTTTAGAAGACTCCTTCTTGTTTTTAAGCATAGCTTAGTGGACCAACTTAGTTGAGGTGTTCTATACCCCGACAACGTATATGGCAGTTCTGACAGCGTGGGCGAGACGTTGTATCATCACTTAGCTAATAATGATGGTTGTCGGTTAGAGAATCTCCCAAATAAGAGTAAAGAGAATCTTATTGTATTTTTACACATCATTGAGTTTATATCTCATGTCTTGTTATGTTTTAAACATCGCATCTCTTATTATTGATTTGTATTGGAGTTGAGTTGAGGTAAGTTTGTCTTCCAGACTTATCATTTCAGTTGTTTATGCTTTCAGTTTCCCCCTTACATACTCGTATATGCAATGTATTGACGTCATACGATCTGCATCTTTTTATGATGCAGATACAAGTGTTCAGGTTCATCAACAGACACTTCGGTGATACCATTTGCTTTCCAACTAGCTTTGGTGAGCCTTCTTGCTTTCCAAAGGGATTCACAATTATTTTCTTGTTTTAGTTAAGTTTTCGGGGGTCCTGTCCCGAAATCTATCTTAGTATTAAGGGTTTCATAGATAGTTAGACGTTGAGGAGTCTCATGTTATTTCCCATTCATGTTGAGATGTTTTGAGGTCTTGAGACAATTGATTTGATAACTTCATAAGTATTTTCAGACGTTCATTTAAGTTGAGTATTGAATTTGACTTTAAAGTTTAATTATGCATTTGCAGCTCCTATTTGATTGAGTAAGTCTTCCGCTAAATAGTCAGCCTGGTCAAGGATTCGCTTGGGGACTAGCGACGGTTCTCGAGTGTCGGCCATGTCCAGGGTGTAGGCTCGAGGTGTGACAATTGATTACAAAAAAATTATTAAGGTTGTGTCTGATATACAAATATATATATACAAAAATATTTTACCTTGAGAAAGTTATTTTCTAGATCAATTTCCAAGTTGTCATGATCCAATGTGGATGATATGATAAGGAGATAATATTTTATGAAGCTTTTGAATATACTAGTTGATAATAATATGTGAGTTTGATTATAGCGATTGAGATAAATTAAGAACGTAATTATTTTACCTTTTAAATAAAAATGATTACCCACTCATATCCCATGAGTGGCATAGGTCATTCTTCTTATAATTAGAAATGTTTTCCTGAAAAATGAAAATTAATTTTTTTAAAGGAAAACATTGCGCTCCATATTAAATTCATAAACGGAAAAGAAAAAAAAGTCAAAAGTATACCATTGTCTTGACTCAAGAAAGGAAAAATATTAAATAGATCAAATAAAAATTATATGTACGGTCAACGCTAAACATATTTATTAGTCATTAGAGGTACTATTTAAGCAGAGCTAAGGGGTTCTCTACAATTTTTTCCTTTTATATAAAAAAATATTTTCTTGTATCTCCTCCTTGTTAAGGTCGAAGCAAAAAATTCTCAAACTACCGAACAAATAGATAATTCAATGGTTGCTCCCTATTATGGTATGATCGAAGAAGTTTGGGTGATGCTGATTGATGATGACAAACAATTTGTCACTAAGATGACTGATATGCTAAAGTCTCACAACTATAAAGGTGATATCTCAAAAAATTTATATAGCGATCTTATAACCTTTGGTGTTTGATATAGCTAAATTTGATATGATAGTTGTTATCTCATTTGTTATTTTAACTTTTATTTTTTTTTAGATTTCATTTATGTATCCTGTAAATCTTGAATTTTTGTTTTCGTTGTTGTTATAACACGATTTATATGCTTGTATATATTATTTTTGTAGCCAATAAATGTATTTTGTGCAGTTATAAAAATCAATTAGATTCTCTATTTTTTATTCATATATAGTATAAGCATATCACACACTTGGTTTGCTTTACCCCACAAAGATGTATATAATGTTTCACAAAGACTTGATAATTTTATGAGATTTCTCTGGAGGGAGATAGTTTTATGTTAATTTTAACTATTTTAATAAACTTACCCTTGTGTTTTACATTTGATCTTTTTGTAAAAGGGGGTGGAAACTTTTCTTCATCAATTGGTCTCGGATGACTTAGAGTAGGAGGAGAAAATTAAGTACTTTCCACAAAATTTATTTTTGAAGGGGTTGATTTTTTATTTTTACCAATTTATAGATCATTTTGAAAATAATAAGTTCGCTAGTGTGGCGGCAGCACAAGATTAGGGTAAGGGAGGGGAGAGCAAAACCAAAAGAAGGGCTAGATAAGATCGATCTGGCTATCATTATTATTGACCTTGAGATAATTATTATTTTTATCGGGTGTAGACAAAAAAATATAAAGAGATGTGATTTTAATAAAAATAAAAATATTTCCCTTCCTATATTTTGTCTAATTGAAAATTGCTTTCTTTGAGGAGTTTTTTTTTCTTTTGTAATTCTACAAAAAGAAATTGTATCTTTTCATTTTTATACTAATATCTTTATATATACACATGTTCGAATTTTAAAAATATTTTAATTTTATTAATTTTCTTCTTAATTTTAAAGGGAAAAAATTGAATCTAGTTTAATGGCTACTTGCCAAATATCCTTTTTTTTTTTGTTCTACCTTAATGGTCATTCAATTACTTTCTCTATTTTAACTTGTGAAGACAATAAATAACTTTGCAGAATATTCTAAAAGAATGACTCATTCTATAATTATTGTACTCGTAAATTATTTTAAGACGATGATTCTTTAGAATTATTTCAACTTGCAAAAAAAGGTATATAACTAACAGTTTTAGTGTAGTTTAGTCTGTTTTATGGCGTTTCCCCTTCTTCTTTGTTTGATTTCTCATTTATTGTGTTAGTATTCATTAATTGTTCCTTTCAAATATGGTTAAATAAAAAAAAAATATTTGTCAAATCATTTCAACTTGAAATTTTTTGCTAATTAATTTGAATTGATTTTTTAATAATATATTCCTATATGATCTTATCTATTCTATCATTCAATTATTTATCCTAAATAAAACGGTATAAAGCTTTATTATGTGAACATGTCTAATATTTGCTCACATGAATTATAATATAAGTTGATCAATATGTGCAATTGCATAAACTAAATTGTTACAATACAAGCTAAAATTTTATAAATGAATTTTCTTATGAGAAATAATAACCTTCATGATAATTTTGTGTACAATTTTGTTCACTAACTTTCAAAGATAACCGATACAGTTATAGCGGTTGATACGACTTCAACAACAATGTCAATGCTCTTTGAAGGAAAGCAAAAAATTGATGTGATGATCGTCATTGTCAATTTATCCAATTTGCTTTTTGTTGACCTCTTAGCTCAAGCTGAGGCGTTAAATATAATTTCACTCGGTATGTATTTATCCTATTCTTCTATTTATGACATTTACCATAAGTAAAATCAGTTATTTTAATTAATACACTACAAAAGAATAAGCTATAAAATTCACTGTTAATTTATTGTTATATAGTTTGTAGCTAAATAGATTTCCAATTATACATTGTTAAATAAGATTAGCAATGATTTTTGTGCTTAAGTGGCATAATTATTAGTTGCTAATTCTTATTATATTTATTATATGACAAACAATTGTTTTGTAATGTTAGTGTTAATTAGTGATGACATTGGCGAAAAACGGATGCGGGGCGGGTTTAAGGCTGTGTCGGACGGGGCGATTTTAAGGTTGTGTGGGGCGGGGAGGGATACGGGTGGGTAGAAGTGAGTTTTTTAAAAATTAATGTGGGGCGAAATAGCTTGCAGGTCTATGCGGCTTCAAATTTAATTTTAACCTTTCACATGTTATAAGAGTGATAGAACATTATTTATTCAGATAATTTCTTGAACGTTACTAAAATGTTCAAGAAAGTAAATAAATATGGTTCAATCACAACTAATATGATTTCTTACATGCTTCCCTATTGACATCTATAAAATAAAATTGTAAGTCATTATTATTAAATTACTACAACTTAATGAGAAAATAAATTATATTTATGAATATTATTTCTAGTATCAAACTTAATTAAAATAATATTAAAAATATTATGCGGGCGGGTTGAAAACAAAAAAAATTGTTATGCTGGGCCGGTCAATGCGAGGTGGGGCGGGTTGAAAATGAAAAAAATTGTTATGCGGGGCAGGGCAGGACGGGTTGAAAATGAAAATATAGTTATGCGGGGTGGGTTAAGCTCAACCCGCCTCGCCCCATTTCCATCTCTAGTGTTAAGAAAATTTAGTAAATAAGCATTAATTTAACTATACATATAATGTATAATTTAATTCAATTCCAATTGATAGCTTCTTGAATAATTATGCAGTTGTATGTGATGAATTCGATGAACTCGTTGCAAAGAAGACTTTGGGCGATGGAGCCTATCTTTACCTTAAAAAGTCATTTGACAAGGAAATTGTGAGATATTTGTGGCAATTTGTATTGAGTGAAAAAATACGAAGAGAGAAAGTGAGAGAAAGATCAGAAAAACATAAAGATCAGATGAAGGTTGATGATGTCGGTAATAATAAAATTGTTAGAGAAAATAAAGAATCCGAAGAGAAAAACATGTCTTATAGTAAGGAACGGAGCAATGACATTCATGAGGCTAGAAACGGTGTTGAATTAAGTGAAATATACATGCTACAGAGGAAGAGAAGTACAAAAGGCATGAAAAAGAATAACGAAGGAGAATGGCAAAACAATGCTATCGATAAGGTTGTTAGGCGAAAGGAGTATAGAGAATGGACTGAGGATCTTCATGCCAGATTTATGAAAGTTGTACACCAACTTGGGGAAGGACGTAAGTTTACTTCACTAATAATAAAAAATTTTGACAGTTCAATTATATTGAATGATATGAACAATAAGAGTTCATACCTATAGCTAACGTCCACTTATTTAGAATTAAAGATTAGTGATTTTCTTATTTAGATATATTGCGACTTGATGTGAGAATATTATAGTTATTAAATTAAATTTACATTCTTACGGATGATGTAGGATGTTTCCCCAAGGAGATTGTTGAAGTGATGAGTTTACCTGGTCTTACTAGG
>JAJOOE010005823.1:0-13998 GCA_036250405.1 Solanum raphanifolium
AGCAGAAATTGAGGTGAAAAAAGTATATGGATCTATTTGAACAAAGAGAAAATGAAAAGAAATAGGAGGTTTTAGACTTTTAACATGTAATTTTCTATAGCATTTTTAAATGATGTGGAATTGACGTGGAATCGACGTGGAATCAATTGTAATACATGCACCGTTGAGCCATCCAAAAAGGGTTTAAAATATTGTATTTCAATGTGTTTATGAGTTTAATTGACAAAGTGATGAGTAGAAGGGTCCAACTAACAAACAAAGTCAAATACATGGGTCTCACAAGTCATTCTGCCAAAATTATTTATAATATAAGATCTCCATATTATTTTCAAATCTCGTTTAAGAGATTACACTTGTTTATATTATTGCAGTATTTTGCTATAGTTTTGATAATTGCATTCCATATTTATATTATGTTTGCTATTTATATATTTCTGTCCGTTTGTATATTCAAGCGAAATATACAAATAAGGTAAATATATACAAATTATGTATTTATACATTTAGAAAATTTTTAGAACTCTATTTGTATATTTCGCTTGCCAATATACAAACATGGTAATTTATTATGATTTTTTCAAAAATCGTATACAAATAGTTAAGGTAAACATATACAAAATTCACGATTTATACAATCAGGAACCGTATTATACAAATTTTGAATTTATACAAATTAAGCGAATTATACAAACCAAACAAATAGCAAAAATTGAGAAAATTATAACTGCAAATTATACCTAATATATGCTAAGGCCTCATTTATTTGCACTTAATGGAGATATGAATCTTAATCATTCAGATTCAGCCCATTAAGTACGTTTGGTTTTTAGGTCTAAATCTGAATTATTTAGATTCAGCCCATTAAGTTCATTTGTTTTATTTTTTAAAAAGCCTCTTAATGGGTCTGAAGAGTTCTGAACTAATAAGATATGTAGAAGACTCTTAACGACATTCAAACTCATTTAATAAGTTAACAAAAAATAAATATGTTTTTTTTTAAATCAAATGTAAACATTTAAAACTTTTTTTTGATCAAAAGTAATATGTTTTGTTTGAAATGAAAATTTTATAATATTTTAATAATATATTGTTCAATTTCACATGCACATTCAGATATTGAAAACAAACAATATTAATTATTTAGTGTTCAGATTTAGAGACCACATATTAATATCCAGATGTGTATTCAGATCAAAACACCTAGATCTTAATACAAATCTTAATATTCAGATTCAAACCTCTTAATCTTAATGAAAACAAATGAGACCTAAATGTTTGTTATTCTGCATAATTTTCTAGATTTAAAACAATTGACCATAGAGTCCGAAAGCCGTCCAAGTACATAGCGTAGATATCAAGTTTCCCAAGTCCATTTTCACATTACACCGTTTTTTCTTTTAAAAAAAAACACTATTTAAGATTTAAAGAAGAATAAGAAGAAGCAATTCTGGTTACTTTCCTAATTTATATGCTTTCATTGAATCTCCGAAAATTCCTAATTTCTCCGAGGTAACACTTTTCGTTTTAATGGGGGTTTAAATTTGCTAATTTCTCACTAGTTTATGCGTTAAATAATGGGGTTCGGATCATTATCAAGATTTAATTTAGTTTTCCTTTGATGAATTTGTTCCCAATATATGTTTTTTTTAAGTGAAATACTCAGGAAAACTGAAGCTTTGATGATATGTTCTTCATGTTCTGTTTGACCTTTTTAATTAGTTTCTTGAAATCCTGTTTTTAGAAGTCAACATTTTTCTTGGGGATAGGAATTGGGGTTCTTGAGATTTTCATCTTTGATCAAAGATATTGAGATAGAATCAACTTAAATTTCAGCTTAGGGATAAAGCCAATTCTTGAATTAAGATTCAGTGGTATCAAAATGAATGTACCTACTAGGTAGAGGTTCGAGTTGAAAACAATGGGTGCAGTCACCTAAAGGCTATATCGACCATGATTTGGGAACTGCTACTATTAGAAAATCAGAATCTATTGAATGATTTACTATACATAAATTTTAAGAGGATTAATACCTATGGATGTGATTTCTTATCTTGAACTTGACAATGCTGATTCATGTGATCACAAACTGCATTATCATCCAACTTTTTTTAGTGGGAACCTAAACTCAGATGGGGAAGATATATAGCTTCCTCTTTCTCTAATCTTAGTGTGTGTGGGCCAGGAAAACTGAAGTGAAAAACAATCTAACTGATGGGATCTGTACTTTATTCTAGTAAAATATTTATTTTGTTTAACAGAAGAATGGTATGAGGCCAGTTAAGATGACTTGTTTCTGAATGTGTGTAATCAGGTTCCTGCATCGATTAATGGCCACCAACAGTGGAAAGAAGTTTATCCGAATTGATATCAGTTCGGATACTGTGTGCCCCTGGTGCTTTGTGGGGAAAAAGAACCTTGATAAAGCTATAGCGTTAACCAGTGATCAGTATGATTTTGAGGTGACATTTGCTTCTGTTATCTGTGGTTCCTTTACTGCCTGTTCCTCTATCTTCACTGGAAAAATCTTTTTTTTTTGTAGATTAAGTGGCATCCGTTTCTTCTCAACCCTTCTGCACCTAAAGAAGGGATTAACAAGAAAGATTACTACAGAAATAAGTTTGGATCTCGCTCTGAACAAATGATGTCAAGAATGTCAGAGGTTCATATTTTCTTCTTTTCTCTGGTTGCCCAAACAATGTATCTTGAAAAGTTGCCTCCAGTGTGAATCACCTTATTTCAACCTTTTCAAAATCATGCAGGTTTTTAAGGGCCTTGGGCTGGAATACAACATGTCAGGACTTACGTAAGTCTCTGGCGTTTACCAAACATAAGAAAGCTGTAAAGTGCAAAAGACTTGTGTTATAACATAGTTTGTTTTCGGTATGCAGGGGAAGTAGTCTGGACAGCCACAGGCTACTATATTTTGCAGGACAACAGGGGCTTGACAAGCAAAATAATCTTGCTGAGGAGCTTTTTCTTGGCTATTTCACACAGGGAAGGTATATAGGTGACAGGTTAGTGCCTTTTTTCCTGACAGATTGAGATTAGTTGCATTAGCATACTAATGCTACACAGTAACAACATTCAATTTTCTTTTCCGTTTTCCTTTATATTGGATCTTTCTCCTGACTTTTGAAAATGACTCACGAGCAGAGATTTTAAAGCTTCTTCCTTGTATAAATATTGATCATCACAGTGATGCATCACTTGTCAATAGCCATATTTTTTTTGAGAATGTATAAATATTTCCTTCTTTTTTTTTTTAGTGTTTTATGACCATAGGCAGATGTTGTACATAATAAATACGGTGACATAGTATAGAAGATGTCATATAGTTTAAAGTGACAGCATTTGACTCTCAACTTGTAGGGAATTTCTTATCGAAGCTGCAAGAAAGGTCGGTATAGAAGGAGCAGCTGACTTCCTTGAAGATCCCAACAATGGGCTAAAGGAGGTATGTTTTCCCAGCTTTTATCTAATAGTCAACTGGTGAGTCTGTCTTCTATTTTTCTTGCTCATTTCCTTTCTCTCAGAACATTCACTGAGGGGGAGGTGTAAGTAGTATCTGCTGGAAAACTGCTAAAGACGGTCAATTATGTAGAACTCTTGCTAGACAGAAGTAAAGCAGCCTAGCTCAATGATATCTATATTTGGCATTATGGCTAATCTTTTGTCCTGCTCCATGATGGACCAAGTCATTCATATCACATGTTACCTAATTTTCAATACCTCATGTTCACTAATCACTACTACTCCCCCATCCCCCTGTGGGTTGGCTCAGCAGTTGGATAGATCACAATTTTATAAATATCTAAAGTAAATTTTGTTGGTTTTGGGTATGTGAAGGTGAATGAAGAGCTTCAGCAACACTCATCGAATATATCAGGTGTCCCACATTTTGTGGTATGTAAACGCATTTTAGCACATTGATCTATCAGCACTTTTGATATGTTAATCCACGAATAAGAAATTACTAAGCAGTTATATTTGGCAGTTAAATGGCAAGTACCAGTTGAGCGGTGGCCAACCTCCAGAGAGCTTCATCCAAGCTTTTCAAGCTGCTTCAAATGTCACAGCATAGTTCGCCTCCAACTTCATTTAAGAGTCTTTCTACCTCTGTGAAGTTGTATGCCCACTGGATAGATACTGGTGACTCTCTCAAAGTAAGATGAAATATTCGATTAGTATTATATATGTCTTTACTCAGGTGTAAGTAAATATTGTGGATGATTTACCAATGGATGTGGAAAGATGACATGATAATAAAATCCACCTAGAATATTGACAGTATGTGCTCGTGGCGACTTAATTGTACTGGAGTAACTACTTCTGTTTTATTTTCCATTGAAGGTTGAGAGATTTATGTGACATAATTGAAATGATATTTGCATCGTATATCTTTTTCCTTCCAAATTCATAGTACATTATATTGCATCAGTTATTTGAGTCTTTATTTTTGCATGATACAACATTATATTTGTGCAATGGTCATTCGAAAATAGACTAATAAAAGCATTTCAGGAAATTACAACCGATGACGTTGGAACAGATATAAAATAACATCAGATCAATGTATAATACTACAGTGGTTTTGGCAGACAAATGTTCCAACATTCAAATTGTGAACGTAGGAACAATGTGCTATACACTGGGAGAAATCATTCATCAAATCAAAACAAGATTACATAAAGTGCTTTGAAACTGTTTTCTGTTGCATCAAATGATCAGTATGAACTCGAAAGTTCCAAACAGAGAGTTACATTGAACAATAATTTCATTTTTACTGATGTATGGTCACACATTTAGCTGGACAGATATTCACAATGGCTTTACATTGATTAGCTTTTCTGGTTTATTAGTTGTTGCCCTTATCTCCTGCTGGTTTCATCCATGACTAGAGCTTTTTAAGAGCAAAGATCATGGCGACTCGTTGAATAGCATCACCTACAAAGCAAAGAGGTCATTAATAAGAAAAACAAAATACTATGCATCATATACTATAATGTACTACATATGTATGAATGTAAAAGAAATTGCTCAACAGCACTTTGAAAGGGTCTAAATCTACACTGATAAAGAAGTGAGGTTCTTAGAGAGACTGAACAACTTTTCATGCTCTCAAATATTCTGCTCCTCACCATAATCATCCCCCCATTAATTTATTAGATGTTTTCTGAGTTGAAGCAAACAATAGAAATCGGAGGGAAAATGTCATATCCACCCGATTATACAGATTCTTGAATAGATTTTGTTTCTCAGCCATCCCTTTTGTGTTTTCTGATCTATTTTCTCTTTCTATGGAAGATTTGCAAGTGCTCTCCTTACAAGTTACAAGTACCGACAACAGCTTTCTTCTCCTTCTTTGTCCTCATTGTTAGTTATCCATCAGGCTGAAGACCAATATATGCTACGGAACAGAATCAACAATGTTCCGCAACCTTTCTTTTAAATACTGCCAGAGCCGTATTTTAACATCTTTAATAACAGTAATACAGTTCAAAACTTCCAACCCATCGTAACTCAACCCCATCATAAAAGCTCCCCAAGAACACAGTCAAATGTGGTGTCAATCTGAACAGAGATTTATGGATGAGCAGAGAACAGGCTTGTGAGACAAAGTACTCTACAAAAACAACAGATTTGCTCAGGCCCAGCCTAACCCCTGGTCTGAACCACAGGCATCAGTAAAGAGTTTGATTTGGAAAGAATCTGCTAATAAATGATCTAGGTAGGCCATAGTATGTCCCCCACTAGTTGGACTCAATATCTTAGAGGGAAAATATTTCGGCACAAACCAAGCATGAACTAATTTTTCTAGCCAAGAATAGACCTGAATGGATAGACCAATTAGGCCAGTGTCCACTCTTCTTCATTACAGCCATTTTACTTGCACACCATAAGACAAGCTGGCACCTCTTACCCACAACCTAGACAGTGGGTGGAATAATCCATAAACCATTATGAACACTTTCAGATATCTCTTTGATACCATCTAGGACATCTTTTCTTTATAACAGAGGAACCCCAAGTGGTGCATGGTTTGATACTTGGAGGATAATAGACAGCCTCTTATACATAGGACTTCTTATATATCTAACACCCTCCTGCACCTTGGTACACAGTGGATAGAAGATTGAACTTTCTGGTAAAGAACAAACTTACCAAATGTTAACCCTATGAAAAAGAATCTAGCCATCTCTCCTAAAACTAATAATTTAAACTTTGCACCATACTAATGAGTATTTATTGTGTTGTGTGCCTCATATTCAACATATCCGTAAGTCCATGATATAACCTTCTCTTAGTTTATTCTCCCACATGGTAACCAAGACCCTATAATCTGGGTAGAAACTCAAGTAGAATAATTCCATATTTAAAGGTTTTTCATCGAGTGTAGGCAACCTTACACTGCCTAGCTGCCAACGTCATTTCTTCTTTCTAGCGACCATTTGGCATCACCAGGCCTCTTCCCAACAACCACCCTGATAGCATCAGGACTCTTTTCAGAGACCGTTCTAGCGGAGTTATGCCTCGTATCTGTGACCATTCTGACAACATCGCATTCATTTCCTGCTACCTCTTGAACTATGCCTCCTTCCAGCCATCTCTTCAATGGTGTTATCTCTTCCCATCTATTGCTTTGATGATCTTGTGCTTCTTTCTCGTGCTCGTTCTGGAGTGTGTGCCCCCTCCTCCAAGAGTTATTCATGTCTCACTTATTATTTATAAGTTATAACTATAAGGAAAATGAAGCCCACTAGTTTCGCTACTTTCTTTCAATTATCAACAGCAGAGCAATTTAAACTGTTATCATACACGTAAGTGTAATTTTGTCAAATTAATTAATGCAACTATTGAGAAGTTTTCTGCAGCTTGTGAAGGCACAGTAGATCGTTAACCACATCAGTTCATACTGCTATAGAAAAATAAAGATGTGAATTGTTTGCCTCAGAATGTCTGGGAATCGCTTCTAGTACAGTACTCCCTCCATCCCAATTTATGTGGCACTGTTTGACTTAGCACAAAGTTTAAGGAAAGAAAGAAGACTTCTTGAAATTTGTTGTCTAAAACAAACCTTACACATTTGTGGGCTTATAAATCATTTCATTGAGGGAAAAAGGAGAATTTTAAAGTTAAGTTAATTCTAATTATAGAAAGGTGACATGCTTGTTGGGACAAACTAAACAGGAAAAGGGTGTCGCATAAATTGGGACAGAGGGAGTAGCATACAAAGGGAAAGCTCAACTTCAACACCAAGTCATACAAGAATATTTATTGAGTATGCATATAGTATAAAGAACATCACAGTTACCTTGCCGCATACTGGGCAGTTGTCACTTCTCTCCATCCACTCATATATGCAACCCAAGTGGAAGTGGTGAGAGCATTTTGTCATTATTTTTGGGTTTTCATCAGTATATTCTGGAAAAGAGAGTATCATCATGAATCAGGAAATTAATAGTCAAGATATTCCTGAATTTTGGTAAACACTGAACTAAAATATAAAACGGAAACCAAATTATTTTAGAAGACAAACAAATTACAGGAGCTATTAGTGTATTTCCTATTGCATGCTGGAAATAATATTGTCTACCCTATGATACTAGAGGGAAGAGAGTGAAATATGAAAATGTTCTCACGGTTACTTATGGAGTACATAAATTACTCTGTAATGAAGTGCAACAAGATGGATCACAAAACGCCTAAAGAATGACCTACCTTCAAGACATGTAGGGCAGACATCTTCATCTTCTGAAGAATAACAAATTTGAGTAAATTCTGTAGTTGTTTTAGCTGTTGAGAGTTTCAATGACTTGGAATTATATTCTTTTGATCCTTCTTCACATACAGACTCCTTCCATTTATTACCCGTACCCAAAGATTCAGAATCATCATCAATATCACTTCTTCGTAGTGGTTCAGTTTCCTCATGCGAGTGACTTGAGCCTTTCTCCCTTCTTGAGACTAGCCCATCACGTTGCAAGCGGAAGTATCTTGGATCGGCATCGTAAGGAAGTGGTCTTGGAGGAGAGCGGTACATATCAGATAGTGAGTTATCAAGGGATGCTGAGGAACTCAAAGATGTTGTACCTTGAGTGGATGAAGCAATGGCATGCTGTTCTCCTCTATGAAACAATGATGCATACTGCACAAGAAAGCATGGAGTGCTCTAAATTCTATGGCAAATGAAGGAGCAATTACATTTGGTACTTACCAATAGAGAATGAAGAAAGTCTTGATGATGATTATTTCTCTAAGATAATGTGCTTACATATTCCAGATAATAGCCACTGAAATGATGTTGCAGTATTTAATTCTTTATGGTACATGCATGAACTTTGATGAACAGTAACGGAGGAATCATAAAGTTGTCTTATTGCCAGTGAAGTTCTTGCTATGCCATGGAGGAGTCTCACGTACAAGGCTTCCCAAAGTTATGTATTTTCTGCTTAACCATAATTGTTGGCTATCGTTTCCCTTAGATTTTGGGACAAGCCGACACAAAGCTAACTAACTTTAGCTAAAAATTCAGTGCAGTACTGTTTCACTAGAAATCAAAGAGATGAGCCTAAGTCTCTCTACTCAAGACACCTAAATGAGAGATTCTGATAGTAGACTGACACCTTATCTGATCAGATATCAAAATGTTGCTAAAAATTGACTAATTATGTGCTCGAGTAGCAGCAATGATGACAAGTTCAATTTGAACCACTCTTAATTAGATCAGTAGACATACAGTTTGACTATTCAAAGAAAAGTTAAAAGTGAAATCAGTTATGATTTGGATGTGCTGAAGGGTAATTGCAATGGGGTGAAATACAGGTAGCAGAGAAAAGAAGATTGTACAACACAATAGTAGAAAAAGCATACCATGTGCAAGAAGTTTTGAACAAAACATCGAAGGCATATGCAGTTCCTATATATTGAGCTGTTTGGATTGGCAAAATCTTCACATTCATCTCGCAAGCAGCAACAAACTGCACCCATGATGCTGGCTTCAATCAAATGTCCGAACTCAAAAACCTTCCAAGGCTATCATTGGCAATCCTCAATTCTTGTGATTGGATGGTTATGGATGCAAAACTTGTCACAGTAAGAACTACGGAAAATGCAATTGGGCACCCTCTCTCTTCAGGACACCCTGAATGAGTTGATGCCCTTCATGATCAAGACCTTAATAAATTCTTTTTAAAATTGCTGTGTGTCACCTGTACAAGTAAAGAACAACTATGATATAAGGATTAATAGATAAATACAGGGATGGTCTACCTCAAATAACACATAATTCTTGCAAAATTGCACCTTCCGAAGAATGAAATGAATAAGATTACAGATTAAATTCCATATATGAGCAAGCAAAAATCAGATTAAATTCTATAAAAAAAATGTTTTTTTGGGATAACCCAGCTGCCTAGCACCCAACAAACCAAACAGTAAGCAGGAACCAAAATGGACACTATAATTTCCATGGAATTACATAAAAGAATTTTTCTTAATTCCTAATCTTAAACTCCACTCGTGTGAACTTAAATCTTAAATTGTTATTGTCATCTTAATTTCTTTAAAAAGAAGCAAAGGAAACTCGCATACAACAGTGTTAAAGACACAGCTAAACCGAAAAGAAGAAAAAATTAAAACAAAAAAATATCAACAAAAGAACATCACAGTGATCAAGAAATCAAGAATTCTAGTAAAAAAAAATAATCAAGAAATTGCATTTCCGATCCCAAAAAAAAAAAAACTTTACTGTGAAAATCTCTGCATCAACCGATTCAGATGATACCCATTTCAGTTCATAAGAATTTACAATCGATTAAAGCTCCAATCAGTGGAAGATAGATAAAAGAGAGTGTATCCTAACACTGATAAAAAATCAAGAAAAGTACCTGAAAATAGCGGAGATTGCGGGGATAATAGAGAGAGAAAGATAAAAATAGATGGATGATTCTATTCTTTGGAAGACATAATCCTAGATTTCAGATTTCAGAGGTCAAAGGGTTGTTTTTTTTTTTATTGTTTCTATCTACACACTGAACAATGTTCTTGCTTTTCTTTCTTTTTTTTCGCCAATAAAAGTTTCCTCAAAATCAATATGCCACTAAATAAAGCATAATCAATGCCAAAATAGTAGTAGTACTCGATAATAGTGTCACTGTAATAAAATATATTTTTTTCGATTTAATTTGTTTGTATTGTTTTTGTTTTAAATTTATTTTTAAGAAAAATACATTCCTTTTTTATAATCTTTTAATTTAATTTTTTCATATTACATGTTTATCAACACAAGATATAAAAGATATTTGATAATAACCATAATATATTCAGTGAAATCTCATTGAGTGGATCTCACGATATTTAGTACATTCTACCATTTTATATATTTTTTGGTACCTATATTAGTTGTCCACCCTACTATAAATATTTATTCTAAAGGAAAAATTCTTTTGACCAGAATGGTAAAATATCATATTTCACACTATGTTATTTTACCTTTTTAACTTTAATACAGTTTAATTAAAAAATGGAAAAAAAATCAGTTTATTTTAAAATAAAAAGAATATTATAGACTTTTTAAATTTCTGGCCAAATTTTCTGGTCATTTTACTAAATCAAAATAAAATTAATTTACCGCTATATTTTTCAAAAGCCTAAACAAATTTATAAGCTCTTCTTTTTTAAAAGAGTGGATAAAGGGTAAATAAATGATATTATCCATCTAAGGGCATGATATACCCTCAAACTTTGTTATTTGGAGCTGATATGCCCTCGTTATGAAAGTCGCTCATATATATTCTTGCTGTTATACAAACAGCTCACATATATCCCTACCGTTATAAAATGAGCTTATATATACCCTTATTTAAATGAAGTGGAAAAAAAATTAAAATTTATATTTTTGACTTATAATTTTAAAAAAATTCTTGCATGGGTATATATGATCCTTCTCGCAAAGTTCAAGGTATATTTTAATCTTTTTTATAGATAAATTATTTTTTGACGTCTTTGATTATCATTATTTGAGTTTCTTATTCTTATTTTATTTTTTTTCTTTCATTCCTTAGTGTAAAGAAAAAAAATTAAAACTAATTTTGTGGCTATATTATAATTTTAAACTATTTTTTTCGACTATATTGTTATTTAGTTTTTGTATTTGAAAAAAAAATTGGGTCATCTATAATAAATTTTACAAGAAAATTAGTGAAATATAAATAAATTTGACCATCAAAATAATAAATTTAAATTAGTCATTGAAACAAATAAAAGCAAAAAATATATATGTGTGAGGAGGATTAAATATACTCATATGAGATTATATTTTTTTTTAAATAATTAAAAATTTAAATTTAAATTATTTTTTTCACTTCCGTTAGAAGAAAAGGATATATGTGAGTCATTTGTATAACAGTAGAGGTATATATGAACCACTTTCATAATGAAGATATATCAACTCTATGGCAAAATTGAGGGATATATCAAACTTTTTTCATAAGAAATATGTAAAGAAATGAATAGATATATAATAATTGATTAATATAAATGGAGAGAGTATCTTTAATTGAAAATACATGATTAAAAAAAATTCTTTTTGTTTTATAAAATTCTATACCAAATAAAAATATGACACTAAAAATAAAATGGGCGGAGTAATTATTTAATAGTACACCAATCTAGACTATACTTAAAGACAAATAGAGTAATGCCGATTTACTAGCAGAAATCAAATATTATAATATTTGTGATATGACTTCATTGTATTGTTTAATCGTCCACTAATATTTTAAAGAGAATAAAAGTTGGTTTAAAATTGAGATTAAACTACTGTTAGCAGTACTTTGTTGTAGGTAACGACATTTAAAGTAAAGATGAGGTCATTATCATTATCATTATTCATTAGTATTAAACTTCTACGGCAATTGCCGACACTTTATGCACTCAATTATTCTTTGTTTAGTTGATGGGTGGGATAATAATTTATCATTCCTTTCATGAATTCATTTACTTGTTACTAACTTTTACCAAGTCCTAAGAAAATATATAAAAAGAGAAAAGATTAGGTAAAAAGTATTAAAATTTTAAAAATTAAAAGTATTTAAAAATTATATACTATTTTGATAGTTTATACATTCTTGAACTAATACATCAATGATCAAACTTAAATTGCATCCTTAAATTCTTTCCATAAAAAAACATCTTTAATCTATCACAAAATTGAAAGTTTATCATTCTTGTGTTAAAGATTTAGAGGTATACTAAATAGTTAGGACTTTTTTCTTCTTAATATTTAAACGTGTATTATTTTTATTTAAAAAATAATAAATATTTTCAAATAAAATATTAAACCGGTCTAATATTATATTAATAAAATATTTTGAATTTTTTATATAAATTAATGGTGTTGATGACTAACGATGGTGATTATGTGTGAATTTGGGATAATATTGACTAAAGATGACAGTTGGTAATATATAATATTACTATGAATGATAATTATTGATTATAATTAGTGGATGTAATAATGATTGGTGATGATCAATGATGAAGACAATTGATTTTGGAGATTGACGATAGCAATGGTTATGGTTGGACTGAGGATGATGATTGTAAAAAGGTAGGTGTTGGTGATTGTTTTTGGTGGTAATTGTGGATGAAATGGTGGTTGTGGGTTGTTGCTGAAAGTAGATGGAGTAGCAGTGAAATTCTTAAATAGACATATTAATGATATTAAGACTTTGTCATAGATCATAGTCATTCACCCCACTAATTGGTATAAAATAAGAAAAACAAGCATACTTAATGATTAAAATGTGAATGATTATCATTCGGATCTTGAAAACAAATAGACTTAATGAGTGAGATTTGAATAATTAAAATTAAGATATTCATTAAGCGCAAATAAATGAGCCCTAAATATCTAACGATTTCACTGAAAGGGCTTACTGTAACTTCCCATCTACCTCTCGTATATAGGGAACCTCTGTAGTCCGTAATAACAATTTTAATCTCAGAAAGTCATTTAATTATATCTTATAATAAATAAAAAAGACTTATTTATATCATCCATTAAAAGTTAGGCATTATTACAAAAAAATCATTCATGCATTTTATTTATTTATTTACAGAAACTGTATCCAAATTCCCAAAACCACTTATGCGACGTGGCCTCTATCCAAGTCACCAAATTAAATTGGCACAATTCAGTAAAATCAAAACCAAAACCCAAAGGGCAAAACACATAAATCCCACTAGTTTAGGTCTTAATTACTAAGATTCCCAATAGTTTCAAATATTACTTTCTCTATCATATTTCATGTTTATGATACATGAGTTTGAATCCATGAGATACAAATATCTGCCAAATTTTAAAATTGAGATACAAAATTTATTTATTTAAATTAATTGGTTGTAACTGATTTCCTTAATTAGAGGAGTAATTGAGAATTTTCAAAATATATAGATAATTAATTTCATTTTATTATTCTTTGAAATAGTAATTTCATTAATATTATTAATATAAGATAAAAACACGTATGTCTTGGTAATGTAATTTGATTAATTTCAAATTATTACTCTTATAATAATAAATCCAGTAATTTGATGTATCTATTATCAATATATGATGTATCCAACAAACTGAACACTTAGATACATGAGTGTCATACAAGTACATTCATATGTATTATAGAAGTATCTAGCATTTATTTCATGTATTTGTTATAACGTATCTAGTATTAATTTTATGTATCTATTTATATATATATATATATATATATCTAATATTAGTTTCATGTATCTTTTATATGTATCTAGTATTAATTTGATGTATCAAGTATCAATTGCATATGTTATACCCAAAAACATGTATCTCGAATACATAGTAAGCATATACATCTAATTATGTGTATCTAAATATGGAATATACAAAAAGAAGAAGCATATACATCTAATTATGTGTATCTAAATTTCATATGTTATATCCAAAAACATGTATCTCGAATA